>VJMY01000224.1:0-106282 GCA_009869795.1 Neelides sp. FZ-2019
GACTCGTCTTCAATCCGCTAAAGGGAATTTCCTTGATGATCCTACGCTCGTTGAGAATCTCGAAATGACCAAGCGAACTGCACAAGAAGTCGAAGAAAAGAGCAAGGAAGCTGTGATCACCTCAACTAAAATCGACGCTGCGAGAGAGTTGTACCGCCCTGCTGCTTCAAGAGCCTCAACCATTTACTTCATTCTCAATGACCTTAACAAGATAAATCCCATTTATCAATTTAGTCTTAAAGCCTTCTCAACGGTGTTTCAAAATGCCATCAAGGCAGCTCCTCAAGCCCAATCAATTTCTCAAAGGATTCAGAATCTCATTGATTCGATCACTTTCTTTGTTTGGGTTTACACAACACGAGGATTGTTTGAATGCGACAAGCTCATCTTCACTGCTCTCATGGCCTTTCAAATTCAAGTACAAAAAGACGTGGTCAACCCCAAAGATCTCGATTTTCTCCTTAGGTTCCCAATCACTCCTGGGGTGAAGTCGCCTGTAGATTTTCTCACTGACATCAACTGGGGAGCTGTTGTTAGCCTTTCTAACATGGAAGATTACAAGTAAATTTAATAATTTTTTCTTTGACTTTCTGTATAATTAAATTATTTGTAAACCAATACGGAAGCAATATTTTCATTAATACACTCACTTATCTTCATAAACTTGACACTAAATAGATAGATATCTTTTTTTTAAATAATTAAGATGGTTCTGATGATTTTTTGCTTTACTTTAGGAATTTGGATCGGGATATCGAAGGCTCTGCTAAACGTTGGAAGAAGATTGTTGAAGCTGAGAATCCTGAGAGAGAGAAACTCCCATTAGAATGGAAGAACAAAGTCGGGGTTCAGCGGCTCTGTATCATGAGAGCTCTTCGTCCTGATCGAATGACTTACGCCGTTTCTCTCTTTGTTGAAGAAGCTCTTGGAAGCAAATTTGTGAAAGCAAGAAGAGTTGACTTTGCCAAGTCATTTGAAGAAACTTCCAATACCACGCCTGTTTTCTTCATTCTCTCTCCTGGTGTTGATCCCTTGAAGGTATAAAAATAAATCTAAACAAATAAAAGTTTATTTTCAATTTTTAAATGTTCATTAACAACCGATTTTGTTGTTCTTGTAGGACGTTGAAGCTTTGGGAAAGAAACTTGGCTATACAATTGCAAAGGGCAATTTACTCAGCGTGTCACTTGGTCAAGGCCAAGAAGTCGTGGCGGAAAATGCACTTGACGTTGCAGCCAAAGAAGGATATTGGGTCATTCTTCAAAATATCCATCTTGTAGCCAAATGGCTTCCTGCGCTTGAAAAGAAGCTCGAGCAGAACTGGGAAAAATCACATATGAAATACAGAGCTTTCCTTTCTGCCGAACCCGCTGGTGATCCTGATTATCACATTATCCCTCAGGTAAACAAAAAACAGTGATAGTAGAAACATAGAAAGACTCATTCGTTTGTATTAATTATTAAAAATTATAATTTCAAATGATTTCAAATATAAGATTATCAGTTTCGAACAGCATTCAAGACTGCTAATCAAGATGTATATTAATTAATTAATTTTTTCTGTGATCAAAGTGTCATCTTTTTGATAAATAGGGAATCCTTGAGTCTTCTATTAAAATCACCAATGAGCCTCCATCAGGCATGTTGGCTAATCTTCACAAAGCCATTGACAACTTTAATCAAGAAACGTTGGATCAATGCTCAAAGGAACTTGAGTTCAAAGCCGTTCTCTTCTCCCTATGCTACTTCCATGCTTGCGTTACCGAGCGAATGAAATTTGGAACTCAAGGCTGGAATAGGGTTTATCCCTTCAACACCGGTGATCTCACCATCTGCGTTAACGTTCTCAATAACTACCTCGAGGCGAACAATAAGGTCCCATGGGAGGATCTCCGATATCTCTTTGGAGAAATCATGTACGGTGGTCACATCACTGACGATTGGGATCGCAGACTCTGTCGGACCTATTTGGAGGAATTTGTCGTTCAAGAACTTGTAATATTTTAAAAATAATAATTAATTTTATAATAGTAATTTAGTTTTGTTATTGTGCCCTGATCATCTTTCATGAGTCGTATTACTCATGATGAGTCTCATTACTCTGTCATGAGTCATGAAATTATGAAATTATTTTAAAATCATCACAAGTTTTTATATATTACAAATATAAAAATATAAAACATTTTTTTAGCTTGACGGAGAAATATACTACTCTCCCGGATTCCCAGCTCCTCCAAGCACGGACTACCAAGGATATCATCAGTACATTGACGACCAATTACCACAAGAGTCCCCAGTACTTTACGGACTTCATCCCAATGCGGAAATTGGATATTTGTCTACGAAGTCTCAGCAACTTTTCAAAGTAATCTTTGAGCTTCAACCAAAGGAAACAGGTGCTGGTGGAGGAGCTGAAGCCACCAAAGAAGACATAGTATGATATGATAATACTTTATAATATTACGATCATTTATTATTATCGTTCTGAATAATCTATTTTGATTTTAAAATCAATATGTATAAATATTATTAATAAAACTGCTCTATTAAGATTAAAGCACTAAATCTATCATTTTTGATAGATTAAAACTATTTTGGATGACATCATGGACAAATTGCCAGATCCTTTCAACATGAACGAGATTCAAGGCAGAGCTGAGGATAAAACGCCTTATGTGATCGTTGCCTTACAAGAGTGCGAGCGTATGAATACACTTTTGATTGAAATCCTGAGATCTCTTAAGGAACTTGACTTGGGATTGAAGGTATTAATTTCAATGCCATATAATTTGTAAATTGTAATGTACAATTTTCTTATTTTGCTCAGATTTTTAATTAAACTATGATTTTAATAGGGAGAACTGACAATCACAACTGCAATGGACAATCTGGGAAATTCCCTATTTATGGATCAAGTTCCTCCAAGTTGGACTCAAAGAGCATATCCATCAACTCTTGGACTTGGATCTTGGTACAATGATTTGCTCATGAGGGCACGAGAACTTGAATTCTGGTCATCAGACTTTATGCTTCCGCCTGCCATTTGGCTCGGTGGCTTTTTCAATCCGCAGTCTTTCCTCACTGCAATCATGCAAAGCACAGCCCGAAAGTTCGAGTTGCCCCTCGACAAAATGTGTCTTCAATGCGACGTGACGAAGAAGGCACTCGAAGAACTAACGTTCGTTCATTCTTTATCTGTCATTTTATTTATTTATTCATAACAAATTATAAAATATTCATAAAATAATAAACTTTTAGTTTTTAATTAGGTTAGCTAAGAACTGGGAACTCTTGTTCTAATTGAATTTTTTAATTTAAATTATTATTATTTTACTCTTATTCTTGTTGTTAGTGTCGCACCACGTGAAGGCGCATGCATTCATGGACTTTACATGGAAGGAGCTAGATGGGACAGCAACATTGGGTCGATTGCTGAGTCCAAGCTGAAGGAACTTTATCCACCAATGCCGGTCATTTACTTGAAGGCCATAACCCAAGATAAACAGGATACGAGGAACGTTTACGAATGTCCCGTCTACAAAACACGAGCCCGTGGACCAACTTATGTTTGGACATTCAACTTGAAAACAAAGGAAAAATCCTCAAAATGGATCCTTGGCGGAGTTGCAATTCTCCTCCAGATTTAAACGCTTTTTAGCAATACTTCAAAATTTCTATGCACAAATGCTAAAATGAATAAAAAGTAATTCGCCGCGCATACCTAGTGATCTTTTATTGATACAATTTATATTGCTGGTGATATAAAACCGATTATTGTAAAATAATTACTCGTTAATTCAATGATAAATCTTGATAATTTTAATTATATCATAGGAAAAATTAAATAAAATATTGTTTAAAATAGTAGATATGATTTAAAAGATATATAATTTAATGTCTATTAATGATAACCTAACTTAACTTAATGATTTTTAATTATAGTGATTTAAAGTGCAAAGTTGAAATTACTCTCATTAATTGTGATCATTTTTGGTGCTTGTGTATATTATTATTCTAAACGATTCTAAACCATTTATCAATTCTAAGTTTCTAACATTCTTTAGGATTTCTTTCACATTAAGTACAATCAAATATGTGCGTTTAAATTATGTAATATTAATGCTATAATTTGTTACAACTTTTAATAACTTAAAACTTTTAGGTATATATTTTAGTATTACATTATGAAAAATCGAGTGAGAACAATGAGAAGATAAAGATAATTGTCTACTTTGTCATTGTGATAATACAATTAGTGGTAAAATACATGTATTCCTTATTGATAATTCTGTTAGTTGTCGTCGTCGCTGTCAAATATTTCCTTCAAGTATTCTGGAGATGAAGAGACTTTGAAGAAACCAGGGGTATCCATGTGGAGTGATCTCGGAACTCCTCCTTCTTTTCCTTCCAGCCAATAAGTTTTCATAAAACCTTTTCCCTGTGAAAAGCATTTTATAAAAATGAAATTATACTATTATTTAGTCAATTTATTTTCTTTTAAAGTGTTTAGGAGACTTAATCAAAGAGTGAGATTTTATTAACTGTACACTTGTGTATAACGTTTTTCAAATAAGTTAGTATATTTATTGTTATATTCCGAAACAATTTTGAGAAGGAATGTTGTAAAATAATGAAAAGGATCTAATTTTAAGATCTTCTACGGTCCTTTTTGCAAATAAAACTCCTTGAGGGCATTAAGTAAATATTTGGTCAAAAATTATGGAACCATTTACTCGCGAGCTCTTCCATATTATTATATCGTCTCTTTTTTCACGTTTTAAAATCTCGAGTTGCTCTTAAATAAATATCGTCTGGAGTTTCAAGGGATAATACATGTAAATGGTATAGTCAGTGGTTCACTCACAATCAGTGGTATAGTATAGTATTTATTTCTTTATACTATATACTATAATGTTGATATTTAATTGCCTTGTTTAACCCTTAGCCAACGATAGACTTATTATGTATCATGTTATTATGTATACTAGCATCAATGAAAGAAAAGTTTATATATATATAAGTCTACAGTAGCCTAGCGCTAATTTAGCAAATGACGTATAAATACGTCATCAGTGGAAGAAGTATGCTTTCAAATGACGTATATATACGTCTATCATTTGCTAAGGGTTAAGCTTGTTAAGAAATACAATTATTGTAATTTACTCTAAATATAATTAAAATAATAAATTCTTAATGATTAATTCTACAAGCAAACACATTTAATTAATTAGCTTTGTTTTTATATATAAACTCAGAAAAAGGACCACCTTTATTTCAACGTCTCCTCTTGGTTCAATGTGAAATCCTCCAATTCTCTCCAGTTCTCTTTTCGTGCTCTCCGTGATATGAACTCTCATTGCTAAAAGTTAAGTTTCTCCTTAATTAAGTCCACCCTAATTACATTTGCGAAGCCCTTGTAATGGCAAGTATTTAAAGTTCAAGCATGGATGGATGTCATCCAACTTACGTTCCCCCGTTGACTCCATGCGGCTCGCCGTATTGATTGCGTCTCCAAATAAGCCTGTGGGAAATCAGGATATATGAGGATTAAATAATTAAAAAATCCAAATTACAGTATCTCGGCATTTTTGTTCCAACGACTCCTGCGACGCAGCTGAAATTTCATATTTATTAATTATCAAACCATTCATGAATTCACTTTCTATTTAAACCTCTCCTTTCACTTCTGGCCCTCTCATCAAGAGTAGCTACCTTTTCACCTTTATAATTCAGCGAAAATAAATTATCAAAAATCATTTGAATCAAACCTCCCAGTATTAACTCCAATTCGTATTTGAAGCCTTTGCCCTGGTCGATGAGGTATTTCAAAAAAGCTCACTCCAGCAACCTACCAATTTCAAAGCAATTAATTAAATCCCTTTGTAGGATGGCAATTCGATTTTGATTGTATGTATATACCAAATCAAGGGCCATGGTGCAAATGTCAGCAGCATGATCTGGAATTCGCTGTGGTAAACCACCGACGACCATGTAAGCATCCCCTAACACACAATTCTCCTCAAATAATTCAATTTACTTTTAATTAGCCTTCGTTTCCCAATACCTATTGTTTCAACTTTGTATACATCATAGCGCTCGATCCGAGCATCAAAAAGCTTATAGAGGGAATTCAGCATCATGACAATCTATAATGACGTGTAATTTGAGATGTAGAAATATGGCATTTTATAAGAGAAATAGAGAAGGAAATGGCTCATCAAGTTTGAGGCCTTAAGTTCTTAAGTCTGGGAAGTTTCCTCATGTACAAACCTCCATGGGAGACGAAGAAGAAGAAAGCTTGGTGAAAGAAACGATGTCAGAAAAGTAAATGGTGACGGAGTCAAAGTGTTCTGCAGGGACTTGCTTCTTTTGTTTCAGTTCTTTGATAACTTGGGCTGGAAGCATTTGACTCAAAAGTCGATCCGAGCGTCTCTTTTCTTTTCGAAGACACGAAGTTTTAGACATTAAACTCGCCGCGTATTCCTTCATGTTTAAGTGAAGTTTATGAAGCATTTATACCAAAAGACTTTATGCTAATAACCTTTTCATTTAATTGCTTCTTATGTGTGTAACTAAGTACAAGTGCATTTAATGAATAGTGTAAGAAGCTTACTTGTGTTCTTTTCATGAGTGTTCTTATCAGAACAATAATGATTGGCGAAATGACAAGTACAAGAGTGAGAAGAACGGCAGAAACGAACTGTTGAACCTTAGCTGATCGCATTTCAGTTGCTATTTGATCTCTTTAAGAAGAGAAAATTAAATAGTATGTTAAGGTTGAATTATATTACTGGATTGAAAAGGCTTACTTGATAAGGTCTCTCAACTTTGATTGATACTTTCTCAGCTCCAAAATGAAAAGAGACATTTTCTCGTAGTAATCAATGGCAAACCGATTGTTTGGAATTCTACTATGCGAAATTGAAAGTAAAAAATGCATTGAAATTCCTGTATGATTTTAATTGAAATTGATTAAAAAGCATAAAAATATTATCAAATAGATAAGTAAAGAAGGGTAATCTTATTGCTATTTAGACAGAAGAAGTTCAAATAGAATTTAGACCTCTGGACATTAGTATAAATATCGGAGCGCCTGTGATATATAGAAAGATCGTTAAATAAATTGGCAAATTATCAAATTACTTTAATGATAAAGTATGCGAATTGAGGTTTTGAGTTCTCACCTTTCCTGAAGCTCTCGGAAAGAAAAGAAAGACTTTCTGAAAGCAACAAAATCATCCATAATATCCAGAGCGAACTGCTGAGTCGCATTGAGATAATCTTCTGCCAAGGAATCATAGCGGACGAAGCGGATGAAACTCTTTGTTGAGAGATGACCCTTACCAAAATAGTAGAGTCCATATACCATTGAAATACTGTAATTTTCAATCGACCGAATTATGTTCTTAAATGCAATGAGCGGCCTGGAAGAGAAAGAATTTTCCTTTATTCTACGACATAAATGGCCAAGTCCCTCAGGAGTTCGCTTTCGAGGAAAGAAAATTAGGAAAATGAGAATGAACGAGCAAGTTCTGAATTTGTAATTTTATAAAGTAAATATAAAATTGTAATTGAATTCACTTCCAAACGCCAGTGTTCGTCGTTTCTCGGATCCTTGAGGAAAGTTGGTCGAGAATCAAATCGTTCACCACGTTGTACCACGTCATTTCTTCCAATGCTAAGTCATCAGACCCGCTCGTGTTTTCACTGCTTTTATATACCGATTGGCCCAAACAAACCCGTCATTGAAAAACCCATTATAAAGAAAATGCCCCTTTAATCGCCATTTTCATTTTAATTACATATTGGGTAATAGGGGGGATGAAACTTACATAAGGTTCAAGATTCTATCACGTTTTGTGCTACAAGAAAAAAACTTAATAGATCCTCAGTTGTACTTATTTAAATATATTGATTACTTTAAAGTTTAATAAAATATTTTTTAAAAAGCAAATGATAAACATTTTGTAAATAATTATCAGTTATCAAATGTTCTGCTTTGAATAAAAACCTGAATTCCAACAAATGTTTTCGTATTGTCACTTTTCCCCAAGCTTCGTGTTTCTTCTCAAGCCAATCGTTCATGCTGTGGACGACCGCATCTGTTTTGGTGAATCGATCTCTCAAAGCCTCCCGCAAATCCTCGTCCGTCCAACTAAAAACTCCAATTACCATAAAAGTGAAAGAAGTTGGAGTGGAAGAGATGATACGAAATGATACGTCGAGTTACCCAACTAACTTTTTTCGAGCTTCGTTTGGGGTTAAAAAAGCCCACCTGCTGTTGGTACTTGACCCATTGGCAAATACGTGAAGGGCCGTATGGGATCGTTCCTCTTGGAACTCAGTTAACAATTTTCCTACTTCGCTCGTCAGTTCAACCTTTTTTGACATTTAGATCAAAAATATAAAACCAAATCATTCAAAACTCGTAATATTACTTGATTCAGGACCACATTCACTTCCTTCAAAGTCCCAATGACCGTCGAGAGGAGCGTCGAGTTTTGAACCACCAGAGCCATGATGGGGATGAATGGAAGGAAGAGCATTTGGAAGAGCTGGAAGCGTTTTCCTCCCACTGACCCTCGGCTCAATTTGAGGCAGCCGATCTTCTCAGACACGACGCTGCTATTGAGGGACGAATGCCCAGAACCTTCTTCTTCCACTCCTTTCTTCTTCATGGGAACGACTTGAACTCGAGACATATGAATTAGGAATGACTTCTACAGCTTGGCTTTCTACAGTTTTCTATTTCGAGGGAAAGTCTGGGAGTGAGGGAAAGTTTTTTTTGGGAAACGAGCAAAGGGAAGTGAGATGGTAAGGGAAAGAGAGCCAAAAGGAGAATGATCTTCAAGTAAGGTAAACGCCTTCATTAGGAGCTCAACTTGGATCATTTTAATGTCCAGCATCCCCGTTGCCTAATAGGACGAAAGCTCACATTTCACATTCACTAACATATGACTTTTAATGAACTCATGAAATCAATACGAATGAATCATATGGGCTTTCATTTCATTATTGTCTGCATTTAATACGATCTGTTTCTGACTGGATTAACCATTGGATCAGTAGGAATGTTCAATTATTCATCATCTCATGTTAAAAGCCCTTTGCCAGCTTAGAGAAGGACTATAGGGAATTGGGATCCTTTCAGGAACCAAAGAGTTTATTTAATAGGTAGTGATTTGTAAGTCCCACAGCTTAAGACTTGTATACTAAACAGCCTCGTAACTCAATTTGTTTATTTGCCTTAACATTTATCCATGCGGTCGTACATAATTGAATAAACATTATTAAGGAGATGTATTACATTATTATAGATCTTAAGCTAAGGCTAGCAAAAGTCACATGAGATCTATTAAGACTTAATTTTATTGAAGAATAAGGATCAATTTATTGAATATTTTTCATGGAAAAGCATACTTTCACTTTTTTACATATCAATCCTTTTATTCAATAAAATCATTCAAATGGTTTTGTAAAGAAACTTCTTTTATTGAAATATCCTAAAAAGAATTTAGCAAGTATTTACTATACGATCCTGCCAGATCCTTAGTAGGAAAAATCTTATATAAAATCTTTATAGTTCGTACACGAAGAATTCAATTAATGAAGAGGAATTGAGCAGCGTGGTTTATAAGTTTGAAACTGAAACAAGACCAATGGAAGTCGAAGTCTTTGAAAAAAATTATTGTGAAAGGGAAGAAAAGTTCCCTTTTCCCTTTTGGGTTTTTTTATTCCTTGGGGAGTACGCAAACTGTGAGTTTAAGCTTACATATATATCATTTCGACTAATGGACCTTCTTTTGTCGGCTTCATAGAACTTTTCAGGCAATTTAATAATAGAGTTCATAAGAAAAATCCCTTAATTCTTCCCACTTTTTGACTTATCGTATAAGGTATATAAACATCAAAGTTTTTGGCCTCCGGGAACAAGAGGACTCAACTGTCATTTCAATTATGTATTTAATCTATTTATATAAAGAATTTTAAACATAAATGAAATTATTGTAAATATTTGAGTCAAAAGGAAAGGGGTTAATTAATCTAACGACATATTGGATCATTAAAAATTCCAATTTATAAATGACATTTTGACAATAGAATACTTTATATATAAGTAATTTTAAAATATAAAATCAAATAAAAGATGAAACAAAGAATAATTGATTAATGTGAAAAGAAAGCTTTCCAAATCCAATTGAGAGATATATCTACATAATAAGAATTCACTTTGAATGAAAGTGAAAGAACAAAGGAAAACGACGTTTATTATTGATTCATGAAAGAAGGTGTTTAGGTACAAAAGTTGGTAAAATCTTCCCTTTGTGAGATCCGTTTAATATTAATAGACTTTCGTGTTTTTGCAAAATAAAAAAAATTCAAACAATCTCTCCAAATTCATTCAAGTAGTCTGGGTGAGAAGAGTCGAGAAATCCTGGAGTGTCGAGTTCAACAGCACGTCCAACTCCTCCTTCTTTCCCATTTAACCAGTACGTGTCCAATAGACCCTTACCCTAATGAACAATTACCAATTTCCATGTTAAATGGAGAAAGAGGAAATTAATTCGTGAAATTGGTAATTAAAATAGAAATTAAAAACTTACTTTCACTTCAGTCAATCCTCGATGTTCTACTTTGAAGCCTCCAATGAGATCAAGACCCATTTTCATTTCCAAACTCATATGAATCTTCAATGCTTCAATTACAAATTTATAATCTATTTTAAACTAAATTGTTTTTTGATAATTATATATTAATAATTAATTTTGGACGATTTTGTTGTGCTTTTTACGTTCTCCCGTTGTTTCCATTCTTGAAGCAGTGTTCACAGTATCCCCGAATAAGCCTGGAAATCACAAATTTCCTATAATATTATCCCCACGCGTGCTTCTCATATTGAACTGTTATGATTTACAATATCTCGGCATCTTTGTCCCGACTACGCCAGCCACAACCTGAAACCAATTACGAAAATCGACTAAAATGAAAGGGGGAATAGTCATAAAAGTAAATTGATTCCAATACAGGCCCTGTATGAATTCCAATTCGGATTTGTAATTTTTCTCCGGGTCGATGAGGGATTTGGAAAAGAACGGATCCAGCGAGGAGATCCAATGACATTGTTGCGATTTCGCTTATATGAAGATTTCCTATTTATAATATTAATTTAATTAATCCAATTTCTTTGTTATTTAACTTAACATTTAAGAAATTCTAGCATAACATTAAGTTTTGGATTCTACCATTTGCAATGGGAAGTCCCGAACAAACCATGTAGGAATCTCCAATAGTCTCCACCTAAAGCAATCATTGGTTTTAAGAAGAGAAAGTCAGCGTAATACTTTTACCTTGTAAACGTCGTATCTCTCGATCCTCGCGTCAAATAATTTGTAAACAGAATTAAGGAAATTGACTACTTCAAGGGGAGTTGACTCGGCAGCCTTTATTAATATAATTCATTGTTTTTAAATAATATAGTAGTGTTAAAAGTTAAAATAGTTGAATCAAGTAGCCCTCTTACAATTTCAGTGAAGCCCACAATGTCTGAGAAATAAACCGTCACTTCTTCATAGTACTAAAAAGTTTAAAAATTAAATTTCGATCATTATATTTATTTATGTGTATCTTAAATAAACTTTATTTTTGATTAGGTTGACATAAAGCTTTGAATTAGAATAGATTAGATGTAATTGTAAATAATAATTAATTCTATTTAAGAAGCAAGGAATGGAACATGAAAATGAGGTTTTACCGTGGCTTGTACTTGCTTCTTTTGCTTCAACTCTTGAGCCACCGTGGGTGGAAGCATTTGAAAGAGCAGCCGATCACTTTTGCTCTTCTCCTTTTTCAACTCCTCTGCCTTAATGAATAAATTAGCTGCGAAGATCTGAATCGTCGACGTAGCCTTATGGACGAGAAGGATGATGACCGGAGAAAGAATCACGACGAGAGTAACGACGAGGATTGAAAGGAGAGCCTGCTGATTCGCATCCTTCAACCTATCCTCCACGGCCTCCCTAATACAATCATAAGTCATGATCTCTTCATTCTCATCCTTAATTCATTATTTGATTAACTCAAGTCACCTAATGGTGGATCTTAGTTTCCTCTGCATTGTGCGGAGCTCTTCGATGTAGGCCGCCATGGCGTCGAAGTACCTAATGGCCTCGGTATTGTTCGCCGTTTGTTTCTCGTTCAGCCGAATCTTGATTTTCCTATAGTACATAGACCCCAGAAGCAATTAGAGGACTATTTGCCCAATTAAGCTTCCCTCACAATTTCTGGATTTCCCCGTAATGACCCAGACGGCTAATGATCTCCTCGTGGTACTTCTTAGCCGTGGCAGCAAACTCCAAGGATGAGTTCAGGTATTCTGTCCCCAACACGTCGTGTCGAATGTATTTGATGTAGTTGGGCTGGGTGAGGACACCGCGGCCAAAGTAATTGATCCCGTAGACAATCGATATCCCGATATTCTCCACACTCCGCAAGAGATTCTTGTAGCTTATTAAAAACCTACTCACAAACAATCCAATTTACCAACTCGGCTCAACACTAACGATCATGCATCTATAGAACATATATAGGCCTTTATTTAACTAATCAGATTCGTGTTTTTATCAAATTAAAAAGGATTTATTCCGCCAACTAAACAAATGAACGGAGTAGCACAACAAGAGAAAGTTATATTTTTATCATATTTGTCCTATAAATAACAAGGCCAGAACTAATGAATATCTTTGAATGGGATTTTTATGAGAATCACCCTCAATTTAATAAATAATGGCAAACCTCCAAACATTCGAGTTGTTTGTTTCTTTAATTTCATTAGTAAGGTACTCGAGCATGATCTGATTGATCCTCGTGTACCATTCCATGACTTCAGAGATGCTGCTGTCTTCTGTGCTGATCTTGTTCCTATAAACAATCATCAAGAGATTCGAGATATACTCAAAACGAGATCATAATGCTAAAATATCTATAAAAGGCTTAAAACTATAACCGAAAGTCCCCAAGGCGGATTTTGAATAAGAGTTTTGATTCAAATATCTTGTTCACGTCAGGTGAGGTTATTTCAGGCCAATGAGTGATATTCGCTAAGGCCTCGTCCGTTTTGTCAAATCGCTCAGTCAGATTTGCCCTGAACATGAGAAAGGTCTTTAAAACTCTTTCCTTTTCAAAATATGCACAAAAATTCAAGAAAAACACTTAGGCCAAATGTCAAGATCGCAATGCTTAAGTACTTACTATATACAGGATCGTCAATATCTTCTTTCCGCCTTTCTGAATTTCACTCTCTTAATTCACACTCCAGAAATTCAGAAAAGCGGAAAGAAGATTTTGACGTCCCTGTAGTCTCAAAACAATGGCGAAAGCACAAATATTGAAGAAGAACCAAGAATAATATTCTAAAGTAAATGCAAGTGAAATTGCATTATTCTGGAATCCTCTTGAAATTCTTCGACTGTAAATTCTTGAGTTAACTTGAGTATTTGAGTAGTTAAATGCAAATTTGCATAATCATAAATAAATGATGGAAGGATCTCCAGAGAGGAATTTTCATTGAGGAAGATAGAAAATCCAAAGGCCATTTGATCCTTCGCATGCTCAAGTTACAAAAACCAGGATGAGCTTTATCGAACAAAAAACGTCTTAAAATTCTCATCCATCATGCAAAAGCTTCAAAGGCCATTCTGCAACATGCATCATGCATGCATTGGGGATTCGGGAAACTGGGAACAATTTTGTCAAATGAAATGAAGGGCTGACATTGAGGAGGAGGATTTGAGAAAGGTAAAGGAGATTCCTTTAGATAAATAGATAAATAGCATAGCATACCCTCGGTAAGTCGCAGTGAAAACAAAGAAGGAAATGAAGGACCGCTCATTCTGAATCTCCGTCACGAACCGGCCGAGAATGAGAGTCTTCTCCACCTACACCATCCCAAAGGAAAACTCTCGAGGTCAACTTACTCTCCTCTTTCCATCAATAACGATCTCGAAAATGTCTCAGCTAATATACAACTTCAATCCTCAATCACTGATCCCACTTGATCGATTTTCTAAACTCCAACTTGCACACATAATTCAATTTAATAGCTCCTCTGCGAGTTCAACTTGCAAGGATTTGTTTTCAAGAGCCGCTCTTTTGCATTTCAATTTTAAGTTTCTACAATTTGTATAGGCAGACTTTGACTTATAATTATCAATAAAATGTGGGAAGCTATACTGTATAATAAAAGTTTGCTTAAGTTAGTCTGGGCAAGTGTGACTTAAAAGAAGAAGGAAAGTTTGGCAAGTAGCAAAATCATTATTTCAAGAAAATTGGCTATTATGCTCAATTAAATGTTCTTCCTATAAGTCTAACGAAGAAAATCTAATAAGGGGCAAATTGCGTCTATCAGTATTGACAGTGAGTTTAGTGAAAGTTTAGAAAGTTTTGTTTGGAAAGAATAGTGAAACAAAGAAATGTAATGCGAAATGTAATGCGAATCCATTAGTTTAATTATGCTTATTTAATAGGCGAGTGAATAAATCGATTATATCTATTAAATAATAATTAGAAACTTTAAACTGTAATTTTAAATACAATTATTATAAACGAATTAACTCTTGCTGAAAATGTTCCATCACCTGTTTGTCGATATCTAATACTTCATTTTGGTATTCGAGGACTCCAAGCAGACTCACGACATTTTGGGCAATTAGAGCCACAATGGGGATGAAGGGGAGAATGATCATTCGGATCATTTGGGCTTTCCTCCCCTTATGCCAGGATTCTTTACAACACCCCATCTCCTTAAACACATTTCACACCTTATTGAGCGTCCGGGAAAAACCCTCGATCTTGATCAATGGTTAGACCTAACAGTAGCTTTTAGTGATCTGGTAATAAATTAGATCACCTTGATCCGAGCAGAAGACTCTGACGCAATGGAGCTTGAATTGGATCCCGAGTCGGCTGCTGGTTTGACACGAGTTCCGAGGAGGCTCCTTAGCATTTTCACCTTCTCTGTTTGGAAGGAGACAGAGCGAGGCCGCATCTCAGACTGAACTCATTCGCGCCTCGAAGGGATCTCGAAAGACGCCGCAGCCGCTGAGTGAGACAAATACAATTACCTCCTGACCAATTCCAGATAATTGGAGGAGAATGGCCCTTAATCGCTCACGGCACGGGGAGTCAATAATATGCAGAGAGAAAGGGAAATAATGTAGAAGCAATTTCTCTCCCCGTGTGAGGACCGTACGTGTAATTACGATGAAAGAAAGGAGGAGAAAGTCGACAGGGAGGATTCAATAACACGCGGATCCAATTTGCTCCCTCCGGATAAGCTGACTTTCCAGATGCCTTCAATTCATCCACCTTTGTGTGACCCTTTTAATATTCTTTACCTTCGTTCTCCCTTTGTCCCAATGCCTTCATTTGGGTCAATACGGAGTTCTCTTCGAATATGACTCAACATGACTCTCAAATGCTCTCAATTCACTTGTGCAATATTTAATACTTACTTAATATACCTAAAACCATTTAATACCCTTTATTGACACTATCTAATATAGGTATTAGGTATTGTTCTTTTCTTATATATGAATTGTTATGTATGATGATTTCAATATTTCTTATATTTTATATTATATATATATATATATATGAAATTAACTAAATGTAGACTTTATATGTAATAAATAGAATAATTTATTAAAAGGTGTGTACTTAATTGAAAATAGTAAAGCTTTAACATCAATATTGTTAAAGTAAAAAAAAAGATAAACGAAATATTGATACTAAAGATTAAGGTTAATTCCATATTCAAACAAAAGGTGAGAAAATATTGAAAATTTCACTTAGGAAGAGCGAGAAGGTTTTTCGAGTTTTTCCTTGTATATTCCTCAATGCTTTTGAAAATGACTCCAATGTCATTTGGGCCAAATACTTCCATGATCCTCTGGTTGCTATCGCAGAGGACGTAGACGAACTCTCTTATTTCCTTCCCTTTCTTTCCTTTTTTCAACATGTTGAGAAGCCCATATGTGACCTGAAATAATCAGAAGCATCTAAATTGCAGAAGATCAATCTAACAATGAAGACTCAATTAAGTTTAATATACCTGCGGAATGATCACTCGTCGAACACTATTGAGTTGTCTAATTTCAACTTCGTCTTCCAAGGATCGAACATCCACGCAATCCGTGAGCCAACCAGAAGGAAATCGAAGAGCGATGAGGAATTTTTCAATGGCTACAAGCATGTGGTAGTGATAGGCTCTTTCCCATTTGGCATAAGTAGCCTTTCTTTCCTTTTCCTTTGCTTCATGAAGAGCTACGTCCGCTTGAGTTGCTTCTTCCCTCAACTGCATAGGCCCTCCTTTAGGCTTCTGATGCAAAGCTTTCAACCATTTGTTGTGCGCTTCTTCCGCTTGCTAATAACATTAAAATCAGATTAATCTAATAATATCCCAATGAAACATATTGCATAATTTTAATTCAATCTTACAAGGTAAACACGATAGCAGGAAAGTTCTCGAAGAAGCGTGTCTCCAAAATTATAAGGCAAAGATTGAATTTCCTTAATCGCATCATCGGAAATCTGCATTTAATATAATTTTTTTTAGATTTATTCAAATGATATAATTTTTAAGTAGAAAAATTGAATTTCTACCTTGTTGATGACATTGCGAGCTTTCTCGGTATCGGCATGAACAAGATATTTTCTTGTTACAATCAAAGAATAGCGAAGATGAGCAAGTAAAACTTCTTGTTCAGTTGAGGTGCTGAATTTTCCGGCCATAGAAATCCAAAGAAGCCCACTGGGATCAAATTCATCCTGAATCTCCCTAAATCTTTCAACAACACTTGTTCCGATCTCAAGAACATTGAGCTTGTTGAAGGTTGCTGCTTCGTAAAGTTCAACAATTTCCTCTTCTTTGAGCTGAGGAGACTCGCAAATTTGAGATGTGAGCAATGGAAGTTGATTTGCCAATGAGAGTTTTTCTATATAGTAAGGAATGTAGATCAATTGTCGAGAATTGACGAGAATCTAAAATGAGTCAATGCAAATAATTAGTTAAAAATATAATTTTTTTAACAAAATACCTAATTAGATTTAATAGTTATTTTTTTGTTTTGAGATTTGAGTGCTTCATACTTTAACATAAGGATCAATGTAAGTCTGAAGAATATCTTGATCAGAGGGTAACTCAACATTTCGGAAAATAAGGAGCAAGTGAGTAATGAACCGAATTATTTGTTGTACGAGAAGCGGATGTTCATTTGATTGCCTAAATTTTTCAAACGAAGACATAACACATTAGAAATGACAATATATTTAATCAATGTATAAAAATAATTATGAAATGAATTTAAAAAAACATTTTTACATTAAAGGATCAATCATTGCTTTTAGGTAAGTATTAAGTTGTTCGATGTTATCCAACATGACGCATTTTTGTGTTGTTCTGAATATCAAATCGAGTATGTTTCCATTTTCAGCATCTCGGACACAATGAAGGCATTCTTGAAGACTCAACTTTTGATTCCAATATTCAGGAGGCATTTGAACGTATTTTGCATTACTCCGCTTCCTAAGTTCAGCCTCGATGCTCACATCCAAAGAAACTTTCATGTAAGACCAAAGCTGAAAACAATGAAAATTGGGTAAGACTCGGCTCACAACATCAAGTATTTCATCATCAACTAATTGTAAGTTAGTTAAAGGCTTGATATTGTGAGCCCAGAATAAGATTAAATTGATTTAATTTGGTCTTATTATTTTATTATTTATAAAATAATTCATTACAAAGAACGGGATATTTAAAAATAAGTTACATATCTAAAAATGATTTTATTATTGTTAAAAAAATAAAACTTTAAAATATTGCACAATATAAAAATAAACTTACATGATCTTCCCATGATTTCGCAACATTCAAAAGAGCTTTTCTGTTTCCACAAAGTGCTGCAAGAATAGCACGCTCGTATTTTGTTTGATCTGAAGTTTCACAAATACGAAAAGTTGTATTTTTCCAAAGGTCTCGATCAGGATTTCCAGACATTGAAGCCATTTCCTTAGAGTCAGGGACTTCATCAACACTTTTTTCAGTGAATTCTGCCCCGCATGTAATTGCTGAGAGGTAGTAATGTCCTGTATCTAATAGAAAAGCCTGAGCAGCTTCCAACTCTCCGGAGCGTATGTAGTGAAAAGCTCCCCTGTGAACCCTTGATTCCTCTTCCTGATAGATTAAATTAATTTAATATTTTATATGAATTCAAATTGATTTTTAAACTAATAGCAAGGATTTTAACGTACAAAATCAAGAGGATCAATGTGCTTTTGTTCTCTTGTAATTGCGTCTGGATCCATATGACGAACCAATGTATCATTTGTAACTTTAGAAACGAGTTTATCTCGCTGGAATTTGAAATTATATTTATTTAAGCATGACCAAATATAATTTATAGGAACAATCAAGGACAATGGTTATGGTTAAATATTTTTAATTTCATTAATTTACCTTTAGACATTCTAGCGTTTGCTCCCACATAACAAATTTCTCCTCAACATCAGGACATGGCTTCGACAAGTTATTTCTTTCAAGCCAATTTATGATCATTGCATTCTTGAAATATAAATAAAATTCAATATTCACAAAGTTTATCATACGAAGTCACCTAAAAGAAATAGTTGATATATTGTTCTAAACTTCTAATTATTTTATTACCTCTTTGAATTCTCTTGAACTTTCAGAAATTTGCTGAACGTAAAACAACTCATTGACATGATGCATATCTTGGATCGTCGTTGGTAAATTCATTGTTTCGTCTGTGTCAGTGAGACGATAGTAGTAAAGTAAAGAAACGAGATCCCAAGTTTCAATTTCCATTTGCAAAATGTCCAAAAGCTATTTAATTTGTAATGAAGTAAATTAATATAATCAAAATAATGCCAAAATTATGGTCGATTTTTATACTATTTGACAAGCGCGATTTACTCTTGTATACCTTTCGAAAGTTTTCATCTGGAGTACTAATATCAATCGATTTTCCATTTATGAGAAAATTTTTCAAGTGATCAATCCAACGTTTAATTACTTCGAATGTCTCTTCACTTTCAGTGTTGTGAATTGAGATGACAAAATTGTGGTGAAGGCTCTCGAGAGCTAACATTATTTATATTCAAATTAGCTTGTGCTTGTATTTCATATAGATAGGCAGAATATAAATTAGACAATAAGAAAATGAAATTAGTTTTAATTGGTCGTTATTTTTCCTTACATTGAAGAAAATCATGTTGATTTGAAATCTTTAGCTCGTCAAAAGTATCAAGAGTCATGTCTTCAAAAGACTTGTGGAGCACTGACGATGAGCTGGCCCTTATTGAAGTCATGATTCACGATATCATATATTAAAAACCAAGGCTAATTAAAATATATATAATTAAGTAAAATGAACGTGTTGTTTAATTG
This sequence comes from Neelides sp. FZ-2019, assembly GCA_009869795.1. Classification (NCBI taxonomy): domain Eukaryota; kingdom Metazoa; phylum Arthropoda; class Collembola; order Neelipleona; family Neelidae; genus Neelides; species Neelides sp. FZ-2019. Next base: position 19,463 of record VJMY01000224.1, read on the forward strand.
GCAGTGAGATGAAAAATGAAGACTTTAAAATTTTATTTAAATAACTAATATGAAAAATAACGCCGGTCTTATTTGAAAAAGACGGTTGGTTCTCCCGCGACTTGTATATTTCAACCTTCTAATGTTTCACTATCCCTCAAGTCAAAACATTTTTCAGCATTACAAGAACCATACACCAAGAACCACATCTTTCTTGTTTCCTCTCTTTTGAATGCACACTTTTAGTGTATAATTACAAACATTAATGAGATCTAAGGTTAGCTTATAGTTTAAATGCTCTTAAAATGAACTGTGAAAAGATGCTTTACGACACTTATTGCTGTTATAAAAAATTAATGATAATGATAAATTGCTACAAATCAATCGTAACGTTAAGATGATACAAGCCTATTTTTATATTAGCTAGGTATTTATTTTCATTTTATTATTCAAGTAGTTATAATTTAAATAAACATTATTTGGCGTATCGAATAAATAAACACTGAGTTAAAATATAAAGGTGAAATGATAAATTATACAATAAATGGTTTTATTTGTGAAACTATGAAATACGCATTGTAAAAATAAGGTCCGGGACTACCAATTGGTTAGGTGGTACGTGAGCCACCACATGAGAAAAGGTTGGAAGCCAGCGATGGTAAGGAGAAAGTATAATCTCGTTTTGTTCCCACTCACGACGCTTTCGTGACTTGCCACACTGTATATTTGCACTTTCAGCGTTCGAATCTATTGAATATAACAATTGAGATCCATTTAATATAACAAAGATTGAATAAAAATTAAACTACCTTAAATGAAAATCTAATAGCTTACCAAGAAAACGGCCAGAGAGAAACTGAAATATGCAAGAGAGACGTAGTAGCCGAGTCGATTAAATAAACATCCAATGAGAATGAGTATCATTCTAAAATAATAAGTAATTTAAATTTTATTTAACAGTAAAAATATATTAAGTCTTTGAAATTTTGAATTTGTAAGTTGATACAAATAAGAGCTGTAAGAGTAGAGTATCATTGATTTAGGTAATTTACCCAACAAACTTGTAGGAGCAGAAAGCGACTAAGTCAAATATTTTCAGATCTGTCTGAATTACATAAGTGCAACCAGTGAAAACCATTAATTCCAATATAAGCCATCCAAGGGCCGAACTTGCTTGAATGCCCAGCATCTCAGGAGAGAATCTGAAAAAGAATAGATACATATAGAAAGTAACCAAAAAAGTTTGTTTCTCAATCAAAAATATTATCTATTAAAAAATATTTTCAGCCTATTTAATTTCCATTACTTTTGTTGCATTCCAAGTGAAACCCCTGCAATGAGTAGATAAGTAATGAAGGCCATTAGTGGAATATACAAATCGGGAGCATTGACTTCAAATCTTGGTTGGACAGAGTCGTCTTCATTTTTGTCAAATCGAATTGACCAATCCTTTAAAAGTAGATATATTAAATATTTTTACAATATAAAGAACGGTTAAGTTTTAAGTTTTATTTACAGCCGTATACTCATTCTCATCTTTTTTAAATTGAAAATTTACTTTATGCGAAAATGGAAAGAAAAGGAGTCCAAGTTTCTTAATGACGTATGTCGTATCAACCGCAAAATAGTATTTGAGCTTTGATACAGACACGAATCTTTGAATCTTTTGGTCAACAATTTCTTTCCCTTGGCCTACAAGATTTTCTCCGTATTGCCTCGCCATGTTTGTCAGGACCGGATTTAAATTGTTCATTCCGGGCATATTGTTCATATTAGGAGGGTAATAGCCACCCGCGTCTTGATGATACTGTTGCTGAGGGTATCCTCCGCCTTGATGTTGCTGATGTTGAGCATAAGTGTCATAACCCTCGGTTCCTGGTTGATAACCACCATGGTAATAACCACCCTGGTTTTGTTGCTGGTCATCCTGATAACCCCAATTACCCCCGGAGTAATATTCATTCTGATTCCGGTGCATTTTCAAACTAAAAGAACGAAATTATTATCTAAATTATATTGTTATCCATTAGACAATTTAATGATTAATAACTCAAGAATGTCAATTTACCATTTACTTTTTATAAAGTTGTTAATCACGTCAAAATTTACAATACGGATAATACGAAAGATTCCGGTCGTCTTCAATTTTCAATTCCGGTTTAGAATTTCTTGAGGATGTGTATTAGATTTCAAGCCATATAAATTCTTGAACAATAAACATAAGTTATCGTTAAATAAATGACAGGTTGTTAATTTCAATTACATAATTTAAACTTGAAGTCTATGAAGTGTCTATTAAAGTGTCTTTACTTACAATATTAAGTGTCGAAATCTTCCGCTGGAAGTACGTGGCTGAATGTTTGGATTTAGAGTCTACTCTTAATATGTTGAGCTTCTCCCCAAAAATGACACGGACTATGCGTATAATCCTCAGGCCTATGTCCATTCTTCATTGTATTGTAGTCTGGAGTAATACGCTGTACCTGTGGAATATTAGAGTAATACAGTAATAGCATAGGGTAACCATTATTATTAACTACCCTTGCCACCATTAACGTTTTAATATGCAAAAAGGGAAGATCACCAATAAGTAAGAAGAACGAATGTTGAAAAGGTTTTAAAAAAAACACATTTGGGACTATTAAAGGAAATTGAATTTTTAATTTTAAGTTATTTACTTTTACTTATTCATAATCTTAATGTTAGTTTAATCATAATAAATTAATTTATGCATATAAAATTGAGATGTTGTCAATTTGACTCTCCTTTATTATTCAACGCTTCTCCTTCTCCTTCGAATGTTTGAAACAGATATACATATAGCAAATTGAGTCTTCCACTATCAAATTGCATTATGGATGAAGAGTTTGAGTCGCCAAAAATTTATCATATTGATTTTGTAGAGCTCTTGAGAGACAGGCGAAAAAATTTTCTTAAAGAATTTCTCGAATTTCGAAATGAGAATTTGTATGTTGAATTACTAAAGACATTTCAAACAATTAAGTATATTGTTTCTATTTAATTCGAATTACTTACGTCCTATGCCAAACAGTCAAACGAGAACAAGATAAAAAAATCTTAAATATAAAAATCATATTTATTCAATTTAATTAGGTTTGACGATATAATCCGAAGGCGAAACCTTAAGATCAAGTTATTGGAAAACGTGAATAAGGAGGTTTGCAGCGAGGATTCGACTAATTTGTTCAAATTGCCGATAGCACGCCAGAAGCAGAAGTCGAAATCACGCATTCAATTTGACCAAGCAAAAGACATAAATGGTAACCCTTACCCGCCGAAATCTTGGAATTATCGCCCAAACAATTCTCTCAAGAAATATTGCATGCGTGAGGACAAAACTCCTGGCAATACGAATACCATCAAGTCAAAAATCTCGAATGAGAAGATGAAATAAGAATAATGATAAAAAATATATATTAATATAATATTTTATTAATGTGCTTTAAATTCACCTAATCTGTAATACAATTTCAATGCATTAAAATTATATCGGTTAAATACTCACATAAATACAAACATTAATTATAACGATTATAACAATTTTATATATAAGCAAAATTATATCATTTCTATAAATTACTTGCATTGAAAGCAGTATGCTGATTTTTTTAATTTATTTTTTAAAGTTGCATTGAAAATCACAACTTTACTCTTATGACCATTCTAGTCCTATATCATTTATATTTTATATACATTTATTTGGCTTCGTGAATATATTTATTAAGAAATCTCATTAATTTTAAAATAGTAAATGTATATTACTTTAAAAATGGTAGTTTACATTCTATCCCATTCTCATTCAACATGATTTCACTTATTAAAAGTGACTGAATTTACAAACCAACGATTTTTCACACATGCAATCCACTGTACAAACTATATAAGATCTTATTCAATTTAATGAATTATACACGAATTTCTTAATTAGTGCTATATTTGTAAACAATGTTTATAAATTCAGGCGACTTTTGTTTTTTCATTTACTTGTCCCTCAATTTTAAGTGAGGAAGTTATAGTCAAAATAGTTTGATATGTTACATAATACAAAACTTCCTAATATATGCTTACAATCGTAAGTTTTAGCATTCTTAGATGTAACTCGTAAATAATATAGGTTCGTCCATATGTATAAGCTTCTTCATTGTACAGTCGTCCCCATTGCGCAATCAATTGTATTGTTCCTTATATAATCGACAGTGATTTCTTAATTTTTAATTAATCATCAATCGAGAAGTGATTGGCAGACTTGGCCAGTGAAGTTGACTTCAAACATGGGTATACTCCATTGAGTTGACTTTGTGAGATTTGAGTACGGCCTCTGAGACGCAGGTTGGGGAGAAGGCGATCATCATTGACTTGATCCTTGAGCTCTTCGAAGGCGAGAGAACATACGAGGGTTCCGGGGCAGAGGACAAAATCGCCTCTTCCACAGCACGGATCGCATAAGACGAGAGAACGTCATAGGAAGGATCCGGAAGTGTTAGCCCGTCTTTCCCTGAATCGTCATTCCGAAGCTCGTAAACAAAGTTGGAACGATGACTGCTCTCGTTGATTCTAAAAGAGGGAATTAAATAAGTTGTTTAAATAATCCATAACCATATTTTCATTTAAATGACTTTTACAGTGAGTAATTGCTCGAAACAACAGTCTCATTTTTAATTTTCTTTAGCTGTGATGCGCCTAAACTCCTCGTTCATTTCTTATTCAAGTACGTATTCTATCATTAATTATAATTATAATACATAAATAATTACAACTCCTTTTATACTGCCTTAACTTGAAGTATTTCAACTGGCTAATTGAAATGTCTACTAATGGTATGATTTAATAATTAATTTTCTTTATAAGTTTGTTTATGCTTCGAGCAGGCACCTTAGAGGTCAACTAACTTCTAAAGACCCTAATGATCGTTCAATGAAAAGAATGAAAATTGAATTATAACTTCATAATAAAGAAGCTTGAAGTGGAGCATTGATATCATTAAGGACTTTAAAGCACCCAATTGAATGAATTGACTTTCAATACTTATTGATTAGCAAGGTTGATTTATAGGAAGAAGTTGGTTCGTTTAATGTGGTCGATACTTTTAATTGAGTCTCCTCCTCTCTCCTGCAGTTAAAGAGAAAGAATTAATGAAAGTGGAACAAAAGGGAACGGAGAACACATGAGCACGTGAATACTCATTCCAAAGCACATCAATCGACTCTCCAAGTGTTTTGGCGTATCTCTTTGTGCTTTCAATTCACGAAGTAGAGGCAACTAACAATAAATGATATACAGTAATATAAACATGATGTGTAGGTATTGTATATGATTCTATCATTGCTTTGGATGTCTATACATCTTAAAGACGTTTCAAATACAATAATTACTAAGGGAGAAATCCACCAAACTCTTCTAATGTCAATCTTAAAGAACGCGCAAGGAGTCAATGCATACACTAAAAAAGATAAATGCTCCTTATCGACATTAAATTCTTGCATCTCACTTCATTACTATACGTAATACACAGATTCAATGGATTTGACTCCCTTTATTTCATGGGATAGAAACTATTGTGGTTTCATAGCGTTAGAGTTATGAAATGATCAAAATGTTGGAGAGTCGAGGGAGATTATGAATTTAATTAACTTATGAAATGCTGAAGGCGAAGTTAGGTAGCCTTTTCTCCTCCTTCGAACAAAACCTCACACTTCTCTGGTCGTCCCTCCTTCCTAATTATTATTCAAACTTGGTGAAGTAAGAACACAGGATTCGCAAGGATCAAATTTCCAAATCTCAAGGAGACTCTTGTGTATTTAAAAAGGTTAATTCTGAATTCACCTGCATAATAAATCCTTAGCTAAATAAACATTATTTGAAGAGCATGGTAAATATGAGTGTAATTCAGCATTATTTATTTCTCATTCCTTTTTGATATGATGTGCATTTAAGAGCATTTGAATGAACGTTCTTCGCCCTCATAAATTAATTCAGGGAAGACGAAACTGAGAAGAATGTATAATTTCATCACTTGAAGGAGATCCTCTCTGGTAATGAAGGAAATTTAATAATCTTTCACGCTTCAATTCAAATTCTTTTTATGTTCTGGCCTATGGCAGTGAGTGAATGGAAAGCGAGTCTCTCGTGAGCTCCACTTTGTTATTCAGACGTTGAAATTAAATTTGCTTCTCTGAGCTTCCTCAACCTTAGGTTGAATACTTTTTCTCGCAGTTTCATCGTCCAAATGACTTCATGGCGTTCACTCTTTGAGTTCTCGAGCGATTAAACATTAATTTCCTTTTCAAGATTAATTCCACTCGTATTGAATCCATCATTGTGAAAGCACTGCAACGTAAATCTGCTTATCCAATCATTCCAACTCGAAAACTGCTTTATTGACCATTACCATATATTTAGAGTGTAAGGATTAAATAAAGGAACTACCTATCTAATAACGAACTAACTATTTGGTAATTAGTATATTGTTTTCAAAGGTCGCGTTGAGTTAAAAATCAATAGATTTTTAGGAAATCACATGTGTACTAGCGTGTATGCTACTTCAATACAATTCATTAAGTAAAATAATGGTTAATTGCTTTTATTTTCATTTGGAGTTTTAATCAAAATTTTAATCTAAAGGTTTGACTCAATTTTCCCAAGTGTATTTTTGCGTTGTTGGCTTTTTAATAAAATATTTCCCTTTGCCGTTTGTGAAATACGAGGAAATTGAATTCAAGATAGATGAGTTTTGAGGTAAAAGATTAAATATGCCACGGCTGAGTGATATAATCCTTTCTCTTTCTTCGCTCTAGAACTTTACATTTGAAACAGATGGATGCTTATGATAGGAAACGACCAAACAAGTGAAAATATTAAAGTACTTTGTACAATTATTCTTAAAACACAAGTTTAAACTAAAAACAAAGGTGAAAATTATTATTTTAACGATTTTAACCAAACATTAACATTGAAACTCAAATGATGTACTTTATTTTATCATTATTCTACGCATGTTATTTAAGTATTTTTGTGATCCACAAAGATTTAGTATGAAAATAAGAATAAATTATAAAAAATAAAAACACTAAAATGAATATAACCTTTGAGCATAATAGGCATCTGGATGAAGCGAGACGATTTGTATTCCATGTGGGCGAAGTTGAGTTCTGAGACCCGCAGCGAGTCCTTCAGCGGCGTTTCTCGCTACCGTCCAAACTTGTGTCATTGCTCCGGTCCCCCATACACGAAGACCAACAGAAAGTCCGTCGTCGGCTCCCAGGATGATCAGTCTACCTGCACAAATCCCCATTCTCAAAAGTTAAAACTCTCTTTCATTCATACGAGGTGATAGTAAAACTTGGGAAGCTCATCAACTTTACTCTCTGTTTTCTTAAGAGATTAGTTTGGAAATTCTAGCTAATTGAAGATTATATGAGAATAGCGGATCTCTCCTTTTCGAGTAAATTGTGAATTCTTTTATAGTGAAGTTGTAAAGCTCCCTTTCCATCATTTCTCTCTTAATGATGTTTATAACTTTTATTTTGGTTTTAACACAATCTAGCATAATTTTCATCTTACCCAGTATAATAGCTCACTTACGATTAGATTTTAGATTTAAAAGCTGATAATCCTGCTATTTTACGTGAGATTTTGGTTATTTAAAAGATTTAGCGTTATGTAGCTACTTTCATAAACATAGATTTAGTTAAATTAAGCTAATATGAGTTCGGTATGGTTTAAAAACTTTATATATACTTAAACCATTAATATTTTTTTTATTTTAATTAAATTTAAATCAACTACAAGCATTTAGACATAAGTTTATTTTAATGATTAGAAATAATAAAAATAATTGCCGCTAGGATTCAACTTGCAAAGCATGCATTGAAAATTTAAACTTTCACAATTTCAGTCCTCAGAACATCATTTTCCTTAAGGACCACTCTAAAATCACACAATAATTGACTGGTAAATGTGCTGAATTTTTCACAAAGACGTTTGATAAACTCATCTTGGCAAGTTGAGATATGATGAATATATATCGAATAAGAAGCCAGTTAAGTATATGACAAAAAAGTTGCTTTAGCAAAGAAGCAGAACTTGTACAAAATAAGGTTAAAGAATTCGAGGTTTCTTGTTTGCACAAAATGATGTACATAATAAAGAATATTTTTTCATCTTTCCTCTTGAATCAGGTTTATGGTCATTTGTGAGTAAACAGGGACGACGAGATCCACTCGATAGTCACATCTTCCATGAATAGGTTTCTTGACATATGGCACTACTTAAGGAAACTACACATTTTTCTCTCCGTTCTCCAACGTGTGCATGGTTGGTCATATTCATGTTCCATTGTGGTTTATGATTATATGATAAAATTTATCATTATTCAGTATCCAATTCTCCATCTCCACGTCTCTTGGGAAGTCATTAGGGACAACGGAGCATATTGAATATCAGAGACAGCATTATTATATATAGCAAAAGCACTGGAAGCCTTAACGTGAGCTCAAAGAACTTTTTGTTAAGTGAAAACTTGTATTTCGAGAGCCCCAAATTTACCATGTTTTAATTTAGCTCCCAACCACGAGACCACACGATTGTTTAGAGAAAGAGATCCTTGAGAATACTTAATTAAGAGGATAAAAGGAGACGAGATGGAAAATATACCCTTGGCTGCGGAGAGGTGAGACAAAGACGCACGAATCAAACGCAGCATGCCAACACATGTCACTCTGTTAAAAAAAGAAAAAATCCTTTAAATCCTGAAATACACGAATGACTTTTTTTGTTTTTAATTATTTACTCTAAAGCCGTTCGAAGTTGTTGCTCGTCATCGCCACCCGTCCCCGCCGACTTTACACCAGTTCCAGCCAAGTGAATAACGGCCCAAAGTCCTGCAAAACTTCACTGTTAAAACTTTTGTAAATGAATGCCTATACATATACAATATTGTCTATGCTTTTTATAAGCATGAAGTCTATTTCCATTTACGAATATTGGATTTCTATCTGTATTTCCAATTTTCAACTTTAAGTAAAGTCATATACCTATGAAAGTTTGATCTCAACTTTACCTGAATGTTTCACCTGAAAGGTTTGCTTGAAAGCCAGAAAACGGTCAAAGCCCCCGAAAAGTAAATAAGGGGAATAATAATTGAAATTGAATGTAATTGTACATTTACACTTCTGTTTTATTTTATGCCTTTATGGCTTCATTCAAATATCCTAAAATATGCAGCAGTACAGCCGAGCTTTGTACAATGACTATGTGTTTTAGCCTTTTTGTTTATTTTGATCTTTTGATGGAAAACCAAACGAAATAAAATATTGATCTTTCTTCTATTTAATATTATGTTTAAAAGTTAAAAGTAATGTTAATAATGCAAGATGCGTACTTATACCATACGCTAAAATGCATAGCGACTCTCAATTTGCACTAATTTGATGAAACTACGCCTTTATGATGTTTTTAAATTTTACATTTACAAAAAAATTTCATATGCCATTAACGTTTAATATTGAAATTGCATGAATTGCAATCATAATGAAAATGGTTTGAAGCTATACACTACCTACATAGCATTGGAGAAAAGAAATATAGAGATATTCAAATCTGATAAAGTTAAATCTCTTCAACCGAAGTTTCATCATTTTGAATGATTAAGATATGATTGTGCAACTCTCCTACCTCTCATCTCTCCTGAGACGGAGAAGAAGCTCCCATTGTCAACAAAGACTCTTCAAGCTTCAAGTTACTCTAACAAGCTGAAAATCTCCAATTCTTCGTAGTTAATCGAATTTCCCATGTATCCTCCCTCAGTAAGGAACATAAAATAATTCTATTGTGAGGGATCATTTTTATTATTAGAAATATTACATCGCAAATAATGACGCACTTACTTGGTCTAAATAAGCTCTTTTTACCATAAAATAAAAAATATAAAATATATGAATTTAGAGAGATTATTTTATATAGGTACAATATAAGGATTCATTAGATAATTTCATGATGAACACGAGTTCTCCTCTGACAATAATAATTTCACTGCTTTTCATTTTCTCCAAATTTCTTATTATTAGAGCCTACGCACATGTTGTGCTGTGGTACAAATTATTTGATATTAGAATATACTTATATAGTGTAATTCAATTTTCCTAGTTTCGCACAACCTCATTAAAATTGTGACGGGTAAACGAACTTTAATAAACAATACAGAATCTGAATATATTTCAAAGAATGTTATTAAACTATTGTAAGTTAATTTACACGGCTTCCCCTCACAAAATACATTTACAGTCTTTTCATACATACAACTCTCCCAAAGCGTTAAAGGTGTAGTAAATCAATATGAAATTTAATTTATGAGTAATTAGTACGTACATGGTAATGAAGGGCTGAAGCGCGGAACTTACCAAGTCACATAAGGACAAATCTTAACAAAACTTAACAAATTTCTATTCAAGACCATATAAGTCATCCGTTCAATGATCATATCCCTACCAACTTGCATGACATTCGTCTCTCACGCATCAGTTCATTCAAGTCGAGGTCATTAATCTCGAATCAAACAAAGTTCTTACTACTTTCAACGACGTCCCCATATCCGTTATCGTCCCTATTAAAAGGGCCAAACTGTTAAAATTGGAATGTCATGTGAAGTCATGTTTCTCGCATAATTAGGAAATTCTCTGAGAGATCCTGTTGAACAGAGCGTGAGACATTTGTATCGGGGGAATTAAGATATAAAAATATACAAGATTGGGTTGGGCCCATGTGCGACCAAAAGATAGTAGAAGCATAGGAAGAATTCCTTCAGGAACTTGTACACTCGGGGACGAACGAATGACATTGAGGAAGTAGAGGAATGGAGGAAGGTTAATATTCATTATTATTTTCTGGGTATAATAGGAACCATGCGATGGCCAATCCATTGCTTTTCAGTTCCGTAGGGTATTGAGGGAACTTCGGATCGATCTCTATTTACTAATTCATTTGTACTTTTGCCACGTATGCATTACATGCATTGCAGACATATCTTTTTATATAAATTGAACATTAATTTTATTAGACTATTGTGCATTGGCGTATTTAAGCAAGTTCTCGTATTAGTTTATATTCCCATTCCAGGAGGAGCATGAAGGTTGTGCAAATACCAATTAATATAAATATCTTACATATTGGATCAAGTCACTTATTATTACCCATGTTAGTGCAATTCTACTTTTATAGCTTCACAGTTGAGGACGATTCGTAATTTGAGTAAATAAATTCTTCAAATGATCCTACGTGCATAGCGTAATTACGTAAGTTCTAGAGAGATATTCGATTATATCCTTGAAATTAAAGGGTTTATATTGGCTTAAATTTGCAATTATTATAGGATCCATATCAAATGGCAAAGTAGTAATAAACTCTAATTTCATAAGCATACAAATATTAAATACGAATCGTGCAAAAAGAGACAAATGGAGAAATGATGAACGATTCCAACGTGTTGTATTATAGTAATCTTAGAGTCGTCATTACATCCGTCTCATCACTAACTTTCTCCTTCACTTATGCTTAATGTTTCATTACCATGCATCATCTTTTTGCCTAATTGAAATGAAAAAATGAGTAAAGCTAAAGCTAATATTCAATACATCAAGTAGGTATGCAAGGACTTTTGCTTAGGGTTATTTGAATGGTTTGCACTAAACTCTATTCAACGACATTCGCTGCAGCGAATTCAATGAAATGAGATTATAAATGAAATGAGTTTTGGGTATTTATGTGAAAGCGAGAGAAACATTGCATGAATGAAATTGAAATTTAAGTACTCGAATGATGAACGATGAATGACTAAGGAGTTAATTTACCTAATAACTCATTTGCTAATTACGATGTGCATGTAAAATTAACATTTCCAATTAATGTATTGAAATTTTATAAACTTAACAAAAAACAACTTTACCATTTTGTTTTTTCGATTTAACTTTTAGAAATATATTCTCAAAGTAGATTTATTCAAATGGCCGTAATTATTTTTTAAAAGAATTTAAAATTACAACTAATGCAGAATTATACTTAAAAAGTTACCCTTTTCGCCAGCATGAAAGTGTTTTCTAGCTTCTTTAATAGCGAGACCTAAGCTCCCATCATTAGTTACATCCAAAGGAATTACATGGAGCCATGGCGAGCTTGAGGACCGAAGCCTCGCCGCCGCTTTGCTTGTCACGTCCGTTACTCCCGCAAATACTCGGAAGCCCATTGAGGCCAAATGCCTTGAGATTTGAGTACCGATGAGAGTGTCAGCAGCAGTAATTAAAATGGTTTTTGATCCTGTTGGAACTCTCGTTCGGCCGGCAATCTTTTTGAGCATGAACACAAGGATGCAAACCGCAACAAACACAATAACGAGGAGTTGAACAACGAGGACCCACAGCAGTTGACCCTCCATTGCTCCTAATTACTTTAATGTCGCTCAGTCCAAAGAACCTGTAAAGTTTTTATCAATTATTACACAATCCGCATAAACTTATCAACCAAATTAGAACAGAATTCCAAAGGCGGAGAAATACCTCGCATTCCACTTGCATAACTGGTGTGAATAGTTAAAGCTCTTAAACTTCTTATGCAAGCCTACCTTGTAAATCTCGTAAGACTGATATAAGGAAATGATGACCTTTGATCAAAGTTTAGAAGAATAACTCGTTTACTTCCCCATCTTAAACTCAAGTTCAACTCGATTTTTTTTCTTATCTAAAAGCAAGTATTATTATGCGGAAATATTATTACGCCATTATTGACAACTCTTGGGTTCTCAAACTGTTAAACTGATTGTTCAAAGTGACATCGTGGAGCTCCATTGCAGGGCTACTTAATATAAAACTCATTTCAATGTCGCATATGCAGTTTTATGTTAAATCTATCCCTATATTCCTCTTTAAGATATATCCAATAGAAAAAAGCCTAATATGCAAAGCTGTTGTTCACATGCAGTGGGGAGTCGAAGAAAGATAGATGAATGGCCAGTGGGTAGTTAAAAAATAAAGTGGCCTACATCAAGTTGGGCTGTCGGCAGATGAACTACATATTTGACACTCCTTCTCACCTCCTTTTCCCTGCTTTTAATTCGCCATCGACTCATGTGAGAAGACGAAGTGGACGTTGGGAAGCCTAACGATCTCTCGTTAATAACAGGAGCTTCGAATTCCTTCTCTTTTTCTCACATCTCCTCATTTATATCTTTCTCATGCAGATCGAACCCTTCTACTGCCACTCCTCCGAGTCCATTAATACTCCAAGTTAATGAATAATGAGCTTTCTAGTAGTAAATATATTGACAATCTCATGATAAACTCGTCTTTTATCCTTTAAAAATCTTCTTTAAAAAAATCTGGCTCATGCAAGTAGGTAGGTATGCATATGAAACATAAGCTGTGCCCTATACTCAACAAACTAGTAAACTCTCAGCATATATACTATTCGCATAAAATTGTAATATATATTGGTGAATAAACAAAAATACAGATAAGGACTCTGTAATGTATGAGACAAGTATTTCAAATTCTTGGACACCTACTCAACTACTGGTATTTAGAAAGTATAGGAAAAACGTGCATATTATGTACTGCAAAGAATATAAATAAAAATTTTATTTGCGAAAAAATGTCTTATTTATTCCTTCATTTGGCACCAAAAGGCGCAGAAAAGGATTTTCCTCAAGATTTAGCTCGGCCGTGAAGCGAAGAGAAAGGGAAGTAAGAGGATTTATTTCCTTTTAAACAAATGGGATTGAAAACGGAGACGCTTCATTTCTAATAGGGAAGGAAGGGATGAGACTTTTATGGAGAGAAACAGAGAGGAAAACGATGATCTTCCCTTCTTATCTCACCTATCTGCCCCCAACATCAACGTCACATTAACCTATCAGATTGTGTTATACAGTAAAATCCAGATTTCCAACTTCGTTTTTAATGCACATCCTGATAAAATCCATGAATGTGCATTGTATACGAATACACTCACCAGGCTTTTCCTTGTATTGCTTTATTGAGCCTGAGTGAGCCATTACCATATAATACTTGTCGTCATCTCTTCATTTTCTCCTCGTGCTCTTAATTGAATTGCTACTCATGTCTCCTTATATGCGTGTGTTCTTAAATACCTCGTCAACCAGGAGATATCATTCGAAGATTTGCACACGTACCGTATTAGTATGAGGGAAACAATATAAAACTTTCTATTTGACAAGATAAATGTAAAAAAAACAATTTCACTCCATGCATCAGAAACACACCCTTATACATTTATTGTTATTGGTAAATGCCGTTCGCTGAAACCCCTTGTCAATTAACATTAAACGAGAGGAAGGATAAAGAAATTAAGAGCGTGTCTTTGAGGTTTAAATCTCATTAAGATAAATTCACGTCTCACTACTAAACACTTCTAAGAGAAATCGATCGTTTTTTAAAAGGATTCAAAGAGGATGTATAAAAAAAATCAACATAGTGGAAAATGAACTTATATGAGTGGCAAATTATTAAAGTGGCTTTCAAGAGTCTACGGAAGTATTTCACACACAAACCTGGCAGAAACACAGATAGGAAAATCTGAGTACATCCAACACTATATACATACTTTTATAATATATGCAATTTATGGCAAGAATGATAAGCGGAAGATGTTTAGGCATACCTATAGAGTTAAAAGAGAGGAATTGAGAAAAGCACCAACTTGTATTGGAGATTTGCCGAGTTGCTCTTGGTTGTTTTATAGAAGAGTCACTTCACACAATCACATCCACTAAATACTGCTGCAATAATAATTGCAAGAATTAACCGAAGAGAATTGCTCGACTAAAAGAGTTGGAGGGAATGTAGAAAGATTTTGGTCAAAAGGATTTGCGGAATTTTTTGATCCAACCTCCACCCACAATGAGAGAAAAATTTGAATTTTAGGCTAAGAGTAACGCGTGTTTGGTGGAGAGTCCTATCCTTCCTACCTTTCCACCCCAACTGACAAACATCTCGTTTGATTAGAATTCATTCAAAGGGGGAGATGGACCACAACGAGTTTTGACTCTACCTGCGAGTCTCAAAGAGTGGTAATAAGATGTGGAGGTAGTTTGCATACCTGCAGGAGGCAGTTTCCTTCAGGTGTGTTGAGGCCTACTTGACCGCTGCCTCCCACCTCAACACTCCCTTTGACTCTTGGGATGAATGTGCGTACACCTTTGCTCCCCTCTTGGATAACACACTCAAATATGATTTTCATATCGTTTTATTACATTGGGACTATGTGAGGGTATGATCAAGTGGAGTGAGATCCAAGGTTTCAAGGCTTATAATCTGTATTAAGGTGAGATGTAATGATCAAAGCATGAACCATAGATTATAAGTATTGTAATGCAAGAAAATATCTCTTGCCCTCTATTTTTATACTTAAATTTTAAACAGTAATTTCGATACAAGTTTATATAAAAATATAGCCATAAGCCACTAAGCCAGACTTAAGAATTTGTGTTCCTCCTAATTTTATTTAAATAACTTTAATAAAAACATTTATTTTTAATTTTAACAATTCCTCTTGTCCTTCTGATCTATTACAGTTTATTTTCAATAATTAATTTCTTTTTTAATACTCAATAATTTAAAGTATAATTGTGAATTATTTGATTACAATTTAAATGATGCCGAATACTATATCTGTATAATTATAATTAGTATGGATAATTAACTTCTCGTTTTAAAAATATTCTATCATTAATTGAGTTAAATATTCACTCGAAAGAATTTCTCCAATATGATATGAACATAAAAATTCTTTATTTCCAAATAAGGATCAATTGTGCTCATAGTCTAGTTTTGCCGTCTTCTTCTCCTCCGCCTTCTTAAACACTTTATGAAAACTAACAAATTATTCTCAAAGTGTGTCATTGAATGGAGTATTTAGAGGTGAATATTTTGAGTCAGTTCTCAATTAGGACTCATTTAATGACTGTTGTAAACTGCTCATTGCCATTCTTTCCGCCTTGGGAAGGAGTCGGACGTGGATTTGCTAAACGTAGGTGATATGACTCTCAAAGGTGATTATTTAAGAGAAACGTGCTTAGGTGCCGCGGGACACTCCCTTTATATTACAACAAATTATGATACAGATATGATTTCCCTTATATGAAGTCAACTAATAGAAAGCCGAGGCATAAAATATTTTCATGTCCCAAAGAACAACAAAGCATTATGGAGCCTATGTAAATACACATATTTTCATCATAGGAGATATTCAGCCATATATTTGCTATTAAATAAAATATCGCTGTTTCGCACAACCTCAATCAAATCTCTTTTGCAAGATCGGAAGGAGTTTATGTGCATATCAAATGTTTTTGACTTTATTCCATTTGATCTACATAAGAATTACACATGTAAAACTTGATAAGCAAATAAGTTAGCACTTCACAATTAGCCTCTCAGACAAGTGAGAATATAAAGAATGAAAGTTCTGGCTATTGATAAGCATGAGAAGTTGACACGTCGAGTCAATTGCATCAACTGACTATGAATTAAAACTATTTGTCGAAATGAGTTCATACATTTTTTACTTCTTTCCTCATGTATATATAGCTAATGGACAATGAACGAGTTTCCTTTTAGAACACATTGGTTCATATAAGAACACCTTTATTCCTTGTACAAAATACACATGCTGTATCACAGTCTTTATATTTCACGTGCAACATCTCCCTATTAGTGATAATAAGCGAAAATGTGCATCATAAATTGTGTAGAAAGTCTGTAAAGTTCACACATCCAAAACAATGTATGACAGATTCGCAGCAGGTATTTAATTAAAAATTACGTTGTAGACATTATGACTCATTTATTAATAGATTTGCTGTCAATATCTGTCTTTTCCGCTGTTCGTGAATAAAGGTAAGGTTGATGACAAAGTAAAAGTAATCAAATTTGATCAAAAATGAACCTTTTCAATTCAACCTTTTCCATTCGTTATTCCTCCGGATGTCGTCAGGAGCCTCGACTCGTCATAAACCCTATGTTATTTATGACCAGACATTTTACCTAAAATATCTTGTTATTTAAAAGTCTGCCTTATATGAAAGCGTATTATTAAAATTATGCAAAGCGTTGCGTCACACGTTCTAAACATTTGTTAAATTAAAATGTCGTACATCCATCGTACCTATGTCGTTACTTTGCTATAAATTCAATTTTTTATAATCTTCCACCATCCTCAATCTAACTGATGAGAATTTTTCATTAGCATTTATCCCTCTATAAGCTCATATTCAAATGAGAAGATTTACTAGAGCTTCACTGCTCGGAAACTAACCATGAGCAATTACTTAATAAACATTTTTATTTGGTAGTAAAGGATTTTGATTATGTTCAAATCCTTTATTCTCCTTCTAAAAAGAGGAAAAATTTATCGTTCGTGTAAATACACTCCTATTAGCTTTATTTTCTAATCTTATAGTCGCAATTCCTTTTAGTAAAAAAAATTCTCCTGAAATGTTCAATTGAGCAAATTTATGAGGTCTAGGTCACGAGAATTCATCCATTATTCTTGAACACGAGAGAATATCATAATATATAGTAGATTAAAATGAGACATTAAATAACTTTAAATAGGTGCATTTCGATCTTTTATATGGACTTGGACTCTTTGGGCTCTTTACTTCTTATGGGCTCTATATTAATATTAATTAGGAATTTAATAAAGGCGTAATTAGCGGATTGATAAAGGGAATACGAAGGTAATAATTAGGGTTTAAGACAAAAGGCCTTTATCGAGATTCAAAGAGCTTGTCAATATACACGAAATGTACAATATGAAAATTACTGAACGGAAAAGGGACTGGAAATGACATTATTATATAGCTCAAGGTTATCCGCGACATCAAAAAGATCAGAATATGTCAAAAATTATGAGAGAGGAAGAAAGGGGAAGAACAATCAATTCGTAATTTAACTATCATTGTAAGGAAAAACATATTAAATGAATAAAAGACCCGCCCTTTTCTATTAACTTTCCGTGTTTAAATTGAATATTCTTCCGCCCGTATGAAGCTTAAATACGCTCCAGGCTTTTATTATCTTCATGTTCTTTATTATCAT
The DNA here is from genome assembly GCA_009869795.1 of Neelides sp. FZ-2019. Lineage (NCBI taxonomy): Eukaryota > Metazoa > Arthropoda > Collembola > Neelipleona > Neelidae > Neelides > Neelides sp. FZ-2019. Next base: position 37,567 of record VJMY01000224.1, read on the forward strand.
CATAGAGAGGTCTCATAATGACGGTTATATAGACGACTGGTTAAGAATTTAGTTTGATTTTCCTCCTGGAAGGATCTTTGGAGTTCGAAGATTTTTGAAAGGGATGGGCTTAAGAAAGTTTACAAATTAATTAAAATGAAAGTCAGTTTTGAAATATCTTAATGAAATAAAAATGTAATTTTTATGTAAATAGACCAAGACGAAGGGCCAATGTTCAAAGAGAATAAGTCTCGATTGAAAGTTTGAAAATTTAAAGGGGAAAGTTGGTGAAGGCAATAGCCTAAGCGAAAAATACGAGAAAGTTTGTTTCAAATAGGAAGAAATATATATCCAACTTCCGTTGGAACTCCGATAGACGTTCCAGCTTCCCGTTATGGATTTTGCTTTCTCCGATAGGATTTTGCGCGCGGGGTTTCTCGGGTGTTGTCTCTCGGCGCAGATTCGCTTTCTCCACATTCAACGATCCTCACCCATGTCCCAGTTGTTGCCCAAACTTCAAACTTAACTACGTCCCTTTACTTGCTCCGTCTTTCCTCGTTGTTAAAACACTACGCAAAGCATCTGAACTATTTGTTTAAAATATTTAATTTTAATTATTTATTTAAAATGATTTTCCTCAAAGCCTCCACGGTCTTTAATAAATTTCGCCTCTCAGGTAGATACAAAGATAAAGGCAAATAGGGTAAATTAAAAATTAAAATTCAATTTTAAAATATGTGAAATTTAATTTTAATCCTATTAAAAATTCAGACTGTATTGATCCAAAGTCAAGTTAAAATGATTAAATGAAACCTAGTTGAGAGAGCAATGTGACAAAAAACAAATTGAAAATCGTGGCAAAACATTGATTCTTTTTATATTTACTTAGAATAAGTAAGGAAAAGATTTCGTTAAATTCCGCTGTGATTTAAAATTAATTTAAACAAATTGATCAAAGTAATTAGCATAATAAATCCCCCTGAATCATAAACATATCGCGAGGAAGAGAAATGAAGAGAATGATTTATTGAGCAAGACAGTCGAAGTGGATTCATCCTGGACGACATCGTCTACAATTTTCTGGCTGAATCTGAGAAAATGGTTGAGAGTCACGCTCATGAGGAAATTCTCACTGGTACGTGATTTTTCATTATTCCCCCCTCCTTACATATACAAGGAAAATGAGATGAAAATGAAAAGGAGAGATTCGAGAGATTATGTTACTTTGTTTACTCTCATACTTCATGTTCGAAATACCATACATTAAATAAATATACATTCTATCTAATTACACAGTTCCTTCGCATATGCACATAGCGTCCTCACTTGATGAATACGGTCTTAACACATGGGAATAAAATGAGACTCTTGGGGGTTCCAAAACACTGCGAATAATAATAAGAGTAACTAACGATAAGTAGAAACAATAAGGAACTTTATGTACGGACAATAAATATTTAGTTTTTCTTTAACACGACACGGTGAAAGTTGAATACAATACTTTCCCCACATTACTCATTCATAGTCTCCGATTCTTCACCTCACTAAAAGATTTTAAATAGTTATAAGAACACTTCCATTTCTGTACATATTTGTAAAAAAAAGTATGGATAAAATATATAAACTCTTAATATCCTATGTGCGGGATACGAAGTCGCGCAATCACCCAATTTTCCTCTACTATTATTTTAATAACTAATAACTTCGGGGAGTCTATGAGTTATTTTACTACCCCTTTACTCCTTTCCATTAGTCCATATAAAAGTTACGATCCAATTTAGTGCGGCTGAATTGTATAAGATAAACGCGCTATTCGCTCGCTATCATACACGCAGAACCCAATTTGAAAGATCCTTCATATACTCATTTCCTGGTAATGGATACATTATTGTGTGGATTGTGAGTTCAATTTAAGAAGAGCTTTTCTTTGTCAATTCCTCGTGTGTCATGAGGAGAGGAAGGGAGGGTCCGCGAGAAAGGGCTGGGCAAATTGGATATTTGCCATTGCAATCTTCTTCATTTCGCCCGCTCATTCCGGCGACCCTCGCAAGGTCTTCAAATCTCTTCGGCACACCTTTCATCTCCTTTAATAAACTTGTGATGGCAGAGCTACAAGATGAAAAGAAATTTGGAAACGCATTAAGTTAAGAGTCAATGGTTATTTTATAGGGAAGACTTGGGTTGGTCATAAAGCACTGGTTGGTTCTTATAAGAAACTGACCTTATCATTGAACCGACTCCTCTTCCTTTCGGTCCAAGTTGACGGACGAGGATTCTGTTCACCGAACAGACTTCCCTCAATGTGCATTCAATTGGAACGCGTCCGCTTCGAGCATGAGCGATCACATTCTAAAAAATATATTAGTCACATTTATGTTTTTTACTCATATTTTCTATCATGTAGCATACATAATCTTTTGTTATAAATTTAATATAATCTTCAATATTGAGAACAATAAATTATGATAAAAGTAATTCATATTTTGAATAATATAGTGCTTATTAATTATATGTATACCAATGAAGGGAGTATAAGACGAGAAATTTTGTCTTGAAATTCATCTCCTTCAACGTCATTATTCTCTTCTGTTTGGTCTTCGCTGTCCGTTGCATCTCTTTTTCTTCTCCCACTTGCCGTAGTTGTTGTTGTAGTTGTAAAGAGTCGAAGAACGTTCTGTTAGTCAGGACAATTGACATTATAGGGCCAAAGGGACTCGTATTTTATTTTATGGGATTTACTCAAGTTTAAAGTACTTGGAGGAGCGAGAAGAGTCCGAGGAGTCCTAAAAGTCCTATTGCTGATGTGTCGACTTTACTCACGTACTGATTGATCCTGGCATAATCCAATGTTCAAACTTATCCCTTTACTTTTTCACATTCTCACAGTGTTTTAAATAATTGCATTTATAGACAAGTAAGGTAAATACTATGTACAACAACAAGTGATAGGCATAATATTTTCTTACCCATGATGTTGACCATAGTGTCCTGAGGCAGAAGCCAACCCGCCATACTCAATTTCTAATAAAAGTAATTATAACAAAATTTAAACAATCCAATTTTCGGCTTTGTTACTTCTGCTCTGATAATAAATAAAAAAAGTTAAACAAAAATTAAAGGTAAATATAATGCATTTTAAACTGTATATGATATTACCATTCACGGGTTGCGAATAACTTTGATATGGATTCGGAGCAACGTGCAAATTTTGAATAGAAGAACGAGTGGCGAAGTTCTTATAAGGAGCAATACGACTTGGATGATAATAATACCCATCTATAATTCAAAACCAACTCTCATTATAAAATATTTAATTGCACTTTTAGTCCAGAGGAGAAATTATAGGTTTCATTTATTGACGATGTTTGTCCTTGCCTTGCCCCGCTCGGTCATCGTAGTACTGGGAGTAGTAGGAAGGAATAAATGCAGAATCGTAGTAATTGTATTTGCTCTTCGACCCGCTGCCCTTGGTACTTCCGTAGACCCTTAAATCCTCGTCAGAGGAAATGGAAGCTTTGGAGGAGAAACTTCCGTCTGCCATTGTGGACGGCGGAGAGAGGAGGGGAAATAGAAGGAATAAACACCCGGCCCACCGACCCATTTATAAATCTTGCAGAGACGTGGATGAAGATATTAGCAAATGAGCTCAAGGCTCGGAGCTGCCACTTTTATATATCTCCGGCCTACACGCCCTCCCGAAGGGTTTCCAACCGAGGGACGATGGGAATTGAGGAATTATTATTGATTGAGAAGAGGCTTTTGCAACTGTCGCTTCGTGATGTCTTGTGTATGAACTTTATATATGACTCCACCGCAATTTCTGCTCCATTACTCAAACGATCAACTTCGTCAAACTCCAATTCTCGCCTCTTGAGAAGGAGATGAGTGGAAAAAGAAGTTGACCGTATAGACACTTTTGTTTTGTCGAGATCCTTCCGGATTATTTTTTAAAATAAATTCTTATTTATTTTATTTTATTGACTCTAAAATAACTTTAAGTTTTTCTCCAAATATCTTCATAATTTTTATGCATTTTTATTCATTTAATTATGTTTATTTAAAAGATATAATAATTTAGCTTTGATTTTACATACCAAATATTTACATCATACTTAGTAAAATCAATAAACATTATTAAGCATAGATTCTTTTATAAAAACGCGAAAACACAATAATGCATAAAAACTTCCTTTTAAACATAAAATGATGCTTAAAGAACAATGAAGAACATAAATTGTACTGAACAAGAAAACTTCATGTAAAAATCACATTTGCGTTGAGATTTCAAACAAATGCTCCAATAGAGGTAAAATCATAAATAAAGGAGTATATTGAAGTCAGGGATTGCAATTTACCTTAATTCTTAAAATTTACGAAGGGCATTTAGGTAAATGGTTTGAACATGATTTTCCCATCTGTCCCACCTGGGCCGCCATTCTCAGTTTGTCCAATTGAATGGGTCCATTAAGGAGTCGTCGAAGAGAGTGCCTATAAAATCAAACGGAGATAATATTGCAAAATAAACAGTATCCTTTTCAAACTCATCGATTTTCACTATCGGGTCGCTTTAATAGGGAAACCATATGTCAAAAAATTGAGAGTTGAAAGGGTCTCTCTTTGTGTGCCTTACTTTAATGCGAGTCCAACTCTTGAGTCGCTGAATATTTTATTCAATTCGCATACTCTTTTGTAAATGCACTCAAGCTGTATCGCCTCTTTGGGTTCTCTGCCGCTTCGTCCCTGTGTGTCAGAAAGAGAAAAATAAAAAAAATGTCAAGTTTAAACAACTCCGAGTGCTCAACTCCCTAAAGAACCATCAATTATCAATTTACAAAACGAAGTCGGAGATCTTTTAAAACTTCCACATTCAATTCGGACTCTGCTAAAACTCCGCTGGTTCTCTGGTTCTTGAAAAATGCATGACGCTTTTTCCTTTTTCTCCCGGTACTCACGGCTTCCAAAACTCCCTAATTTATAAATTGTTCTTTGAGTCAATAAAGTTTCGTAAAGGAAATTTGAAAAAAGACCTGAAAGATAGTCAAAAGAGCAAAAAGTCCCATCAACTTCATTGCTTTGTCGTCGAGAGTCACGCGGCGGCCATACGACCTTCAATTTAATTTTAAAACGCATAATTTAATGGAATTGTGAATTTTTAGTTTCAATGATTTTTTGAATTTGTAAATTGTAACGACGGATCATATGTAGATACATATTTAACTATTTACGCTCATGTAAAGAGCTTTAAGTATTATATCTCAAGTAGGAAAGGAATGGAGTTAACAGTGTAATGTGGTTTTCACTCACCACTCATCTTGATTACGGTGAGTTGGACCAGAATCCCCACTTCCTTCACTCGCTTCTCCAACCCCTGGACATGCAAAGTTCATATATAAAGGCAAATTACTTCCAATGAACCTAAACTTCTAACTTTTGACAAGATACGCTCAAGCTAATTTATCCCCTTCAATTTACTCAGAAAGCTTCTAGGCTTCTCATGGAAGGAAGTAAAGAGCAAATGGATCGTTTCGCTTTAGGAAATGAACTCTGTTAGAGTGTTGAGATTTAAATAAGGGCATAAAGTTGAAAGTAGTTTAATAAATAAGAAGACATTTACCAAATCTTTGTCTTGAATAAATGAACTCCATTTGGGTCAAATGGGGAATTTATAACGTATGAAATATAGCGTCTTTATTCAACTCTTGGTTTTCTGATTCAATTGTACAAATACTATAATGTGCCATTTTTTAGCCCTTTTTACTTTTATTCTTATTATTAATATTGGCCATCAAAAGTTTTATCAAAGTTCAATGATTTCTGCTTTCAAGGTAAAATAATGAGGAAATGATATCATGCGTGGGATTGAATAGATTTGTTTATAATAATAAACAAATAATTATATTTAATGAATTCTCAAAGACCTTGGATTGTTTGAAAAGTTTCGGATTTTATTCTTCGCTTCAATACTCGCTTAGCACGAGCCACTAATGAGGACAACGACGGATTTTGTGGAAAATAAACAATATTGTTTGGACTGAGTCCGCCCTGTCTGCCTTCCAAGTTTTTCGCAACTTGAGCCTCCTTATTTTTCTCATCTTCTTCATTAGAAGCAGAAATGAGGTAAAACAGAGCGGAGGAGACGGAAAGGAAAAGAACTTTTCTCAAAAAACTGCGAAACCACATTGAAAAAATACTTGCCAACTTGTTTTAATGATTATAAGGAACTTGGATGGTGTGAGAAGGTAAGTGAAGCGTATTTCGAGAACAAATGCTCTTTTTATACAAACTTCAAACCCTAACGGTTTCCATTATTTCTCCGCAATTGAAATTCATTTCGAAGGAGTTCGTATTCAATTTTTAAAGAACGGAAAGGGAAGAGCGTATGTAAATCAATTCGGCATATTTGGAATCTTGACCTATACAAAAACTCATGCTTTCTTTTACAAAATAAGCACAATGTTCCTACGTGAATTCATGCATTGATATCATTCATATATCACTATCAGTATTTAAAACAAAATTGTAAGTCAGTGCGTCTAAACATGACACTTTTTGGTGGAAATTAACATGTTCATTTTGTCAAAGCCCTGAAAATGTAAGTGCATTTTAGGTTAATATAATCCAACTATAACATATAAGATATAGTGGTACTTTGGTTTTTATTTTTGAGGTAATTTCATGCTTTAGATTTGCAGATTCGTTACGACATTTTTTTCAAAATAGTTCAAGTTTCTTCGTTCTCATTTTATGCTCTACTATTACTATATATCTATATTAAATCTAAATACTATCTAGGTATTTATCATAAAATTATACCTACTATACTTCATACACAAGTATTTTATTTTTCTGTTTAAGAAATGATGAGCAATAAGAGTTAATAATTAAATTAAAACATTTAATTCAACCATTATTATAATAGACTTATTAATAATTTAGTTACTATTACAAATAATTTCTAGAATTGAAAGACAAAACTTTATGCGTTATTTACCATACATTTGGCAGTTAGTATTTTTGTCCTTGCATTATTTTGTAAACGAAATTCACAAAGTTTAATATTTCGTTATCTTTTTAACATTAATTATTTAAATGTCAAAAATTATTTAAATTTTACACGACTTTAATAGATTGATGTAAGAAATTCAATTCAGAAGAGTTTTTGTACATGTACAGTTAAATTTAAGAAGCGTGGGATTGTGAGATACGTATTCATCACGCACACACAACTTCGACTCAACTTTAAGGGGAAAATGATAGATTAAAACTTCTAACAAACATATTCACGAAATAAGAATGGAATTTAGATAAGAAAGCCAACGTCTTATAAGCATTCATATTATACGTAGTATAAGAGGGAAATAACGATAAAAAAGTTTGATGTATGAAAAGTATTCAAATGTCAAAAAGTTTAGATAGAAAAAGTATTATTTCAAATTAAATTTTCTAACACGTCATAACCTTCGAAGTGAGAAAGGAATGAAATAATATAAAAAAAACTAAAAGAAAGTTGTTATTTAACTCCTAAACTTTAACCAAGAAAGCTCATATTGGTGTAATTACTTTTTTATTATTAAATGCGTCTCTCAAACTTCCCTTCCATCATCGTTAACAAGTTTGGTAAGGTCGGGAAAAAGTTCGTGATGAGAGGTGACATCCGCTTGTCAACTCATTTACAAACGGCTTCATCTTCATCCATCTGGGATTTGAAAGTCCTTCAATTCATTGAAATTCATTCAAATGCCAAAGTTCTCAAAACTTGAGTTTTTAAGCCAATTCCGTTTCCCATATCAAATACACATAGCATTATATTTATGCAAAAGCAATTACTCACCTTTAGCATAATTGACATTTCACACTTTTGCACAATGACCTCATGTTGAAGAATTCCTCCAAATCATTATCAGTCAAAATGTCTAAAAGATTTTTCTTAATCTCAATTTCCACTCTGACCTTTGCAAACTTCATTATAAACTCTCTTTATTCTTCTTTTGATAATGTCAAGTGTTAATTCCTCATTTCATCCCTTTATTTACAAGCTCTCTCCTCTTCAAATAACGAATTTGACTTTTAATTAATTTTAAAACTTTTCATTATTTAGTTCCCGCTGAAGCGACCGCTTTTCTCGCTGCTGTTTCTGCCTTGGCCGTCTTTCTTCTCGTCATCTTCATCTTTGTGAACAAGAAGTGGCGGCTTCTCAATGTTGACTTTACTCCATCTCCGACTCAGCCGAAACCAATTGCTGGGAATCTTCAAGAATTCCGAACATTAAATCAATTAGGTAAAAGTTCAAATAAAATAATTTATAAAGATTTAAATAATAAAATTTTCTAATGATAATTTCAGATCTCATGTAGTTACAATCTTGTTAAAAATAAAATAACTTAATAAATAGGATAAAGCATTAAAAAATATTTTATGTAATTACAGCGGCTCATTCAAGCTCATTTCAAGGAGGAAATGAAGAAGTTAATGTTCATACGAAGCGGAGTCGCGAGGAGAAAATCGGAGGACCTACAGGTCACGATGGCATGTCGGCACGATCTTATGCTCTCCATCAGCTTCACAACCAACGGACGTTGGACTATTCTCCTTCTTTGATGGGAGGGGAAAGTCCTTCACTGGGCCAGCTCTCGGTTCACCATCCACCTTCGTTGTATGGTGGGAAGGTGAGTCAAGGGTCGCGGCCGCTACGGGTCACAACCATCCGAGACGTAGATGACCTCTCAATTTCCAGACGAAGAGCACATCAAAGAGGTGAGAGAAATTGAAGGGGCCGTCTTTCACTCCACATGAAAACATGCATTCCTTAATTTGAAGAGACAAACTAAGAGATAGAAATGATTGAGATAGATACACCTGTCTCCTTCAATTCACTTAAATTTCAAGGGTTCCTTGAATATTCCCTTTCTTTTAGTCCCCGTCGTTCTTCATTAGCGTCTCTTTGATAAATGGCATATGTATCTTTTGAGAAAGTTTGAGCATTTGACTAATACTTTTGAATCTTCTCCCGTAGGTTTTATTAATATTTAAATAGAATCGATCGATTAATTTTTATAAAATTATATTATTGGTATTTGTCTAGCTAGTAAATCAAAGATTAAAATTTTTGACCTATGCGGTAAAGTTAGCAACAAAAGTTACATTGTATATAATTATAACAGATTATTATGAACACTAATAATTTACAATTAAAAGTTAATTATAAACATTATATATTAACTTTATTTGTATTGAGAAATGGCTTTCTTTCTTACAATGCATTTGTTTATTTACTATTTACAAGTACCGTTTTTTATTTGAATTGTTATTACTTTTAAATAAATAGAAACAATTTATTTACTGTAGTAAGTATTGTAAGTATAAGCAGCCCATAAAAGAGTAGTTTACATACTTGAGTCAATACGAGAATGAAGACAAATAAAATGAATTTATCTATCACATTCAACTTGTGGTAGCAGTGGGAAAGGAGAAAATATAGTCAAATTGGATGAGTCCTTTCAATTCCTCTAACGCCAGACACATCATTGGTCTTCACCTTGGGCTTTTCAATGTGAAGAGTTGTGGAGTGGTTGGGGAAGAAAGAGATTCAATTTCTTCATCCTGATCGATATCCCCTTTTGTCCAGGTACGAGAAAGGAACCCCAAATTCTCTTCACGCCCATCTCTTTTGTTTATTCACCCATTGAAGAAAGTCTCAAAAGATTCGTCTACTTTCTCCTTACATCATTTCACTCGGGGGAAGGAAATGGAAGGATTTATGGTTCCTCTCGTACACGTAAAGGACGACGTGACCATGTAGAGTTATTCTTCAAAGAACAATTAAATGAAGAATAACTCATTAATTATGATAAGAACTTCCCTCACAGTTCCCCTTGAGCTGAATCAGCATCTTGAAATATATTATTTCTCATTTTCTTCATTTTCTCTCACATTAATATTTTAGAAGGTAAATTATTCATCGTTTTCTCCTTTCCCGGAGAATCCACTGTGAACAGCGCTGGTCCATTATGAATGAGTTCATAGTTAACTAACGTCATGAGACGAAGTTGACGAAGAATCACAGAGTGAGGAACTTATACAGCGTCACAGCTTTCATATTTTATATAGTCTTATTGTTAGTCTTCCAAACTCGACAATTCTTCATGTTGACTTTGTTTATTGGAAATTTTTCTTGGAGGAAAAGTTTTTCTCGTTCCAGACAGACCGCGTGCTCCAGACGATGTCTTTATGGATTTTCGCCGTGTGTTGAGTAGAGGAATTTTGTTTCCGGGGAAGAGAAACCCGTTCCATTTATCATCCTTTCAATATGATGTTGCGGAAGGTTGAAAAGGGACTTTCCAAATAAAAGGAAGAGTGAAGTTCTGTAATAAGCTTATACAAATACTCAAACTACCCTTATGTACATCACCCTTACACAAGCTTACCCCAAAGTATACTTATAAAATTCAATATTTAGCTACATATATTTATATTGGACTAATACTATATCTAATAGCCTAAGTTGCTACTGTAGGATATATCAGTTTACTTGAGTTTACTTATAAAGATTTTCTTGTGTGGATTTCCCGTCTCATTCCTGCGTCACTCTATTAATTCGAAGCTTAGTGTGATAGAGCTTTTCTATGTGAGAGAAAATGAGTTTTGGGGAGCTTGTTGGGGACAATTACTCATTTGACACATTTCATACTCGGCGACTCTGATTGGAGAAGTGAAGGGGGGAGCACATAGAAGAATTTGGGTTGTCAGTGGGAAAATAAATCTTTTTACTTTTTATCTCATATGAGAATTGAAACAATAAATTGGACTTGAGGAAAATAAAATCTCGAGACGCCGTTACTTAACGCCTCCATACTCCTAACACTTTTATGTAGAAAGAAAAAAGGAATTTATGAGTTACTTTCCCTTCTGTTCTCATACAACTAATACCTACATAATATGTATACCTGTGTGCTGATAAGAACAATGGTCTTGGTATACAAGTTAAGATCTATTATTATCCCTTTGTGCTCTCTCGTTTTTCAGTTATAAGGACGAGAGTTTGGAGAAGGACGAAAACACTCGGATGCTTAGAGGTGAAAAAGAAGGAAATAATTTATTGTGAGATCGTTTTGCTCTCCGAATTTATCTCCTCATTTGATCTCTTGAGGTTAAGGTTTTAAGACCAGAATTAGGAAATTAGTTTTAAATTTCCCTTTTATGGTGAATTCGTTTTGTTTTATGAGGATTTTATTTAGGAAAATTGCAACTTTGCACTTTGAAAATTGAGATAAAGTCAAGAAAAGGGAGAATAAATCAAATTCTTGCGTCTCAAAAGAGTCATTTCAAAAAGGCTCGTTTTTCTTGAAAATCTCTTTTCTATTTTTGTATTTAATATGCATCCTTTAGTTCTTATTTAATCGGGCGAGTCTGGAGAAAATTAGAAGCTTAATTACCCAAGAAGAGAGATAGTCATCCAAGAAGAAGCAGAGGCGCGAAGGAAAAGAGAGGAAACTCTCTTAATTATTCCCCTCATGCGCTCTTTTTTAATTCCCAGACTTCTTTCCTGACCTTCCTTCTATAGAATATCCCCTTTTCTATCTCATTCATACATTTAATACAAATAAGCCAACATTAATATTATATTAGATCTATTACTACACTTTTTTTTAGACAATAGCTACAGTGGATATTCATATTGAAATAGATATAACGAAATATATAGGTAGAACTTGAAAGCCTTTAATCCTCTTATTATGTTTTCAAGTTTTGATATTACAAAAGACTGTTTCGAGCCAATTAAAGGAATGTTGAAAATTTTGAAGAAAGCACAAGGGAAATTTTCCAAAATCCAGGAACATTTTTTAGCTTCTCCTTCATTTAATTCCTTTTATTGTTCAAGGACAAAAGAACATGTAGAAGGAATTTGAAAAATTCAAAGAATTTCCTTTAGACAAAAGTTGTTTTTCATTCTCTAGTTCTTTCATAATATTTCACAAGCTCATAACTTGGAATATCATCCTTGATCTTTGAAAAAATCAATAGCCTAAACTCTTTGGTATCTAAAGATAAGTGAATTTGAGGGCTATCTTGAGGCTATCTTGATAAAATAAGTTTCTTGTATGTTATATTTAATGCATAGAGGTAAATGTACCAAAGCGCTCAACTTTTCAAATAAATAGAAAAGTTTTTTTTTGCTAAAATGTTATATTTTTGCTTAAATTCCCCTTTTATATTACACATTTAATAAAATATGATAAGACATTATTATATACATAGTTTAACTATATGAGTAATTAACATAATATTTAATATATTCCAATTGTACATCTCATTAACACGTTGTTTCTCGTCGACAGAGTAAAAGAGAGAGAGGGGAGTCAATCTGTAAATGAGCTTCGAAAATTCTCAAAATAAAAGACTGAAAAGTAGGAGGTTTGAATACAAGGTAAAGGGAACTTCCATTTCACATCCCCTGGTTGCTTTCATGTAGGCTTCTACGCCAAATAACCGAATGGTAACAGATCATCAAACTCACCATCAAAATGTCTCCCATGTGAAGTGACAATCAAATGATCTGTTACGCTTTCCTGCGTGTATTCAGCCATCGAGTCCAATTTAGAACTGAGTGAACTGCAACCAAATTAAACAAAAATTCAATTTTTTGAATCCGTATTATTCTTATTACTCTTGAAAATAGAGACGTATGTAGCTTACCATTAACTGCTTCACATTATGATTACTTTAATATATTAATTACGTAACTCTTTGACTCCTTTCACATTTAATATCCCACACCTCAAACGAAAGTTTTCTCACTGTATCCACACAAAAAAAGAGCTGACTCTTGCCCGTTATTAACCATTTGACTATTTGACTTATATTGATTATGTGAAATACCATTATTTAGAACTTTATTTAGGAACCTTTGTACTTCTCCACATATTTGATTAAGTTAATACACTTTGACGAGTGTGTATCGAATGACACTCTTGCCCTGTAACGTGATGTCTCCCGACCGAACAGGAGTCTGACCACAAAATGTTTGTGTGTTTGTTCAAAGGTCATTTAACCCGGTCGGTGACGGCACCAAATTCTCGAAAAGTTGAAACCTCCGACCTTATGTCACTGGCCGAGAAGGGAAACGCGTGCGGGGGGAGCAGCGCCTCCTCCACGAGCTCGAACGTGAGCGGCGAAGACGAAGTCCAGGGTGTTCAAAGGAACCCGCCCTCCCAGGCTCTCTCTGGCCCCCGCCACCTCCAACACCCGCCGCCCTCCGCGTCCACCAACTTCAGGCGCATGATGATGCCGCCAAGAACGAAGTCGGTAGACTCAGAGTCTCCCCCGCCCTCATCCATCGCCGACCAGGACGTAAGTTTGAACCAATCTCTCCATTCAAAATTTAAAATCAATTAAAAATAATCTCAAAAATGATCTTGGCTATTTATAAGGAAATCTTTATAATTTTATATTATATGGACTACAAAAAACTGGAAAACATAAAATATTTTTTAATATAATAATTTAACTGAAAGACGTTTACTTTATTCCTTTAGCAGGATCATATCTTTGAAGTGGAGGAAATGTCGCTCGTGGAGGGAGACCTGGGAATGATTGGGGATTCAGGAAGAAGAACCGCAGCTGCCGTGCAATGTGGAAGCGTAGAAGTCGCTTTTGACTACGACGCCATAGACAGGAAAATGACAGTTCACATCGTTCAGGCGAGAGGAGTGCCAGATAAGGAAATTGGTGGAGCCAACAATACGCAGGCAGACTTTCACTCTTTTTCAATCATCCAAGCCCTAAACTATTTTTTTTGCTTTCACCACGCCCGAGAGCTGTCAATAAATAATAAATAATTTTATTAATGTTTTTTGGCCATTGACAGGTTCGTATTGTTCTTTTGCCAAGTCGGAGACAGAAGCACAAGACAAAGACTCGTCCGGGTGAAAATCCGCAATTCATGGAGAGTTTCGTCTTCAGCAAGATTAACCCTGGTAAGTTCTCTTCCTTAGAATAGTCTTTTTATCAAATTCAAGTCTAGGGGATCGCATCGCGTTAATGTAGTGTGACCTTTTAGAGGACGTAAGTGGGCTTGGAATTCGTTTCCGGCTATATGGATGTGAGCGGATGCGACGAGAGAGGCTGTTGGGTGAAACGGTTCTGGCCTTTGGAACGCTTCACCTTGAAATGGAAACCACGCTCTGGATTAACCTCGAACCAAGATATCATCTTACTGTAATAGGCTCAATTTCACTCAAAAAATTCAATTGAGATTTTTAGGTTTTATATTGAACGTTTTTGGGTATAGTGGGACTCGAGGTCAGATTGTTCAAGTTTGGCACGGAGCGAGTCTGCCTCGTCAACTCAGTCTATCCAGAGTGGAATCCCGGAGCTGCTCGTTGGGCTTGCGTATAATGGGACTACGGGAAGACTCACTGTTGAAGTCATTAAAGGAAGTCATTTCCGGTGAGCCACCAATCTTTTTTATTCCTTCCGACTCATATGAGACCGTTTACTCTCAAATGATTTAAACCCTTATTTGCTTTCATCTGAATTCTCTAGTTATACAGCATAAATTATATTTTACTTATTCCAAGCGCTAGTGTTCAGTATTAGCACAGTGTAAGTATGAAAATATTTTTAAAGACTTTTCCATCTATGTATCTATCAAAAAGACCCTGAAGCCGGAATTAACTATATCTAAAATTATAACTTGAGAATAATATTAAATTATTTTATAGAAATTTGGCCGGCGGTCGAGCACCGGACTCTTACGTTAAATTGAGCCTCCTTAGTTGCAATGGTCAAGAAATGGGAAGAGCCAAGTCATCACTTCGACGAGCCCAGTCAAATCCGATATTCAAGGAAACTTTCATGTTTCAGGTTTGGAGTTTCATACTAATACCAATGCTTTTTGTTCATGACCCGTTTTTTTAATTTACTTAGCGGCATTCTATTCCCTCAATTGCCACCATTCGAATTCAGGATGAAATTATTAAACCTGCAGTTCTATTTATTTGATCGATTTCAAAATGAAAGCAAACTCCGCGTAACTAATTGAGTTACGTTCAATTAGGTCCATTAACCCAAATAGGTTTTACGACCTCTGTTTATACACGTAATAGTTAAATGTACTTACGAGACACTTTCATGGAATTAAACTCAATCTCTTTGTTTAGCTCTTCAAAGAGAAAAAATTATGTATAATGGTAAAAGCCGCTTATCTCTTTTAGCGAATATGGGCTAAAAGTAATCAGAAGAGAATTTCTCTAAATATATATATTCTAAAGATAATGAAATGAATAAAGATTGTAATAGGGGATATGAAATTCTTCCAGGTTGCTCTTTTCCAAATTCCCGAAGTGACTCTTCTCGTTTCCGTCTATGGGCGGAAAGGCGTGACGAGACGAGAGCTGCTTGGATGGTATGCTCTTGGTTACAACGGGTCTGGCGACGAGGAGACGACGCATTGGGAAGATATGGCCGATGCTCGGGGTGACCAGATGTGCCGTTGGCACGTTCTCCTTCAAACTTGAAAAAGCTGATCTCAAATTCATATTTAATTTTTATTCATTTCCGGAGACAATGATTAGAACTTTTTAAAAAGGCAATTCTAACGACGCCTTGCTTCACCTTGTATTAAAACTCAACGCACACTTTGCTCTGCTAAAGGAGCATGATTTAAAATGATACCTTATAACTATTAAACTATAAAGTTATGCTCTTTGATAATTCATAGCCTTTAAGATATAAGTTATAAATTAAACAAGTAGATTCATATTGCTTACATGAATTGTATGCAATACTGGTTGGCTTCCCTCCTGACACTTTAGTATACAAACAAAACATTCGTACTCCTTTCAAGCACTCAACAATCTACCCTGAATTTATACAAAGATAATGCCTAAAAGAGAAATCCTCAATTTACACTACCTAATAAACTGAATAAAGCTTAATCCATTGTCTGTTTAAGCAGAATAAAATAGATATTCCATGCAGATGTGCAATATACCATATTACCCCTTTGGTTGCATGAAACACGTGAATATTTAAGTATTTGACTTCTAGATGTAAATTAATTATTAAACTTCTTACTTACTATACACAAGTATAAATTTTAATATGTAGCTATTTAAGGTCAATAACATTTATTCCAGAATTTATTTTGTTAAACGTGTCCTTTTATTGATTCGCAAATAGGGTCCGTACTGTACGTGGAAGACTCCGCGTGAGCTCAATTGAGTTGATCCTGTGATCCTCAATTGCTTTGCGTCAGATTGTATAAATAAGATTATTTCGAAGGAATAACTTATTACTTATTATTAAGATCCATGTAATGGAAGAAAGTCAGGCATTTCCAGTAATTTTGTACCTGAAGATCTCAAGTGTCCTCTTTGTCTCCAAATCTCCTCTTAATTGTAATTATTCTAATTATATGTGATCTACTTCAGTCCTCAATCTCTCGTCCTTTCAATTCTTCTACAAGCCCTTTATTAAACTTGACTAATTATGGTAATATTTATAGGGATATTCATTTGTTTAAACGTTTATTCCACTTTTCAACTCATTAAAATTCCACTACAAATTCCATTTTGTTTATGCGCCAATGATAAATCAGAGCCATTGATAATCCCTACAATGCAAATGAAATAGCAATTATGGAACTAAACGGACTAACGATAAGTATAATAAAGCTAAATACTAGATTGAACTTGACGTTTGGTCTTAAGCTTGTTAATGCTAGGAAAAAGACAAAAAATGATTTATTTTACATTATAATTAATCTGACATTTGGTAAAATAGGCGTAATTGCAATATTGTAATTTAGAATTATTTTATTGTATAATCAAATTCGAATATTACCTAGATCTCATATTGAAATAGATTCTTTGAATGTTTCGAATTAGGAATTATATTAAGCAAATTTCAATAAAGCATTCAAGAAGTTAAGATAATCAAGTAGTGGATAAATGAATTTAGATTATTAATTTAATTGTTTGATAATAAAATTAAAACATAAAGTATTTCAACATAATTTAGCAATTGTACAACGCACATTCTAAATTCTATTGTGTGCTAGCAGATAACATTTAATAATTAGTATTTGTAATTAATTGGTGTACTCAATGTACTTGGTAGTTGATAGATTGAATTAAAAATTAGGAAGGTTTCTAAATTCCATGTACTTTGAAATATTGGTATTGAAATATAATTGTTTTCTCAATTTTGTTGGTCGATTTCCTCGCCGGCCCCTGCGTTGCATGAGACCAAGGAATATATTACAATGAAAGTGTAATAATGAGGTAATTACGTGTAATTAAGGCCATTTAATGGAATTTAATCAATCAGAACTAATTGTACTCATAACCTTCTAGACTCAAAATGAAGGGAATGATTAATCAGTTTAATATATAAACTTTTCTCAGTCAGTATAAAGAAACTGGTAAAAGTGTAATATGTATAATTCTACATGTTACTGATATAACACTTTGCACACTACAACTTCTAGAATAAATTAAATACTACTACCCATTTATTAAATATTAATAACATATTTAGCTGTCTAAATATATGTAATATTATTTAAAACAATTGTTATATTCATAAGGAAAACTTATAATTACTAATTAATATTATAAATTCGAACGAACTGACGTGTGTGAATTTCACAACGATTCCTTACTTTGCTAATATGAATTGAAGCGAACTTGGTATGTAATAGTCTTTTTAGACTTTTAGAGGAAAACCTAAGACCTTTTAGCCCTGACTTATAAGGAAGTTGAAAGCAGGGGAACGTGTGTCATGAATGAGTATTTAATACATTATACATAATAGAGAATAGTCCTCCGCCATGTCAGGCTTCTTCGCGTGCATTAAATATTGAAGTGAGGGCATTAAGTGGGTCTTTAAAATTTAATTGAGCAGAGCGTCAAACAGGTTTCCTCTCATTTACATGACCAGCTCATAAGTCAGGAAGGAACGAGCCAGTGGAGGTGAAGAAGAATCTCCTCATTGCAATTCCATTTTATTTATAAGGGATCCTCATTAATCCTTAATTCCTTTTATAACAATGTTGACTGTCCTTATTCACAAACTTTATTCCTCTCCTCGCCCACGAATATGCTAAATTGATTATGTATACATTCAAGTATTTTTTCTTTTAGAACTTATTTATATTTTTTATGTCTGGCGAAAAGAGAATAAATTGTACTAAACTAATTTTCAATAACTTGCCAAAATAAAATCTTTTATTCCGCTAATTTTAATAATTATAAGTTATATTATATTAATTTTATCGCAGTTTAGTTAGTTATTCCAGTTCAGAACTTTAAACATTTATTAAAGACGTTGGCTTTTATATCTAACGCTATCCATAAGATAAAAATATATACTTTTTCTTTTGACTATGAAAAGAAATTTAATTATTGAACATTTGCTATTTAAGGAACCTCAATTGTGCGAGTATTTAAAGGTTTATTTTTAATTAAAAATTACTTTTTATATAATTTTTTACAAGTTATATTAATTGTACGGTAAGTGAAAAGGGGAATTCGTAATTAACGATGCCTGCTGCAGATATGAAGCACATTACAAAATGTACTACCTAATTCTCAAATTAATAGGATTTATAATGATGTTGTTAACATCTATTATGATATTTAATGAGAGACACACGCTTTTACCTCGTTCGTAAAATTCTAACCAGTCCACTATTTGTATTTTACTCAATATGAGACAACTCGTACTTAAACTTATGTAAAGTTCTTACTTGAAAGAAAAAATACCTATTCTCAATTACACTAATTCTAATTGATATCTTAATCATAGCTATTTAAAGTGATATTCTGTCGTTTTTACACCGAATTTGGGGAAAACGTCAAGGTTTTATTGGGAACCTTCTTGTCTTGTTGGGGGAATCCATGTTGGTTATTGCGAGTTACGACTCCGTGAAACGAATGACAAATTTCTAGCTGTTAGATTTCTAGAGATTAGATTCGTAAATTGTTAAATGAAATGGAAAAGAAATTGGCTATTAAAATTTGAATTTTCATTAGGAGATTAGGATACATGTACTGTTAAATGAGTAAGAATATTAATTTAGTTATTACTTTTGTCTTTTTAAATGTATGAAATTGGTTGTAATGCTAGCATAGGTATGTAATTGAAAATTTGCAAAATTCTTTGGCGAGTTGTATGAAAAATGGTAATTAATATTAAAGTGTAACTTGAATCTAATCTTGGATTAAATGAATAAAATTGGTCGTTAATTAAAACATGTTTATTGCATATTATTTGAAAATCATTTCTTCCTTAAGTATGGACTTAAAAGTCATTTGTATGGTAAGTTTAAGTATACCAAGGTAAAAATTACTCAATTTGGTCTTAATTTATAACATGAATTGCGTAAAAATAATAATGCAAAAACTACCAAATTTTATTTGATCATAAAATCAGTTAGTTTATTCTGCAAATTGAAAATTGTGAATAATAGTACTATGATTATGATATATTTAATAGTATGAATAATGAGTATAAAATCGCATATATTATGTCAGTATTAGTTTGTAACATTACTCATAATTTAAGTTTTGCTTTATCAACATTTTTGCATATAAATTTTAAAAAATCATTATAAATCATGCTTATAATCTACTCTGTTAAGGCACAACAATTACATTTGTATTATGTTATTAGTGGGAGAGTTATTAATCTGATTGTCAAAAAGTTTAAATCAAAAAAGTTAATGAATATTTACAAAGATAATATTAAATGATGCATTATCTTAAAGTTATATTAAGTTGACATTTTGCAAATAAATTAGAGTTTCTTCTCAATGGGAAGAGTTTGTGAAGAATCGTCAATTCCCTGCTTTCCCTCCTTGCTATGTCGCCATTTCATCCGACGATTTTGAAACCAAACTTTAACCTAATTAATTATTTAATTAATTATTAAAATTATAATTTATTTTAAAACTTATTTATAAATAAATGATTTTCTGAATGCTTAAAAACTTTTTGGCGATTTATTCATATCTACAATTTATTGTTTGATAAAAGCATTATAAAATTAGTAATAAATTACTTGAGCGTCGGTGAGTCCTAAAGTAGCCGCGAGTTGTCTCCTGTCCGGCTTTGTAATATACTTTTGAATTTGGAATCTCTTTTCGAGCCCTTTTCTCTGAAGATTCGAAAAAACGGCTCTCGACCAAGAGCGCTTTCTTCGACCGCCTCCAGAAGTATTGCATGAAACCATAGAGCTCATAGCTGAGTAGCTTGATCCTCCTAGCCCATATGATGGAATTCCCCCATGAGGATGTCCAACTAAATAACCTAGAAATTTAAAAACTTTTAATTATTCGTTTAATCATTTAATAAACCTTTCCACGAATCGTTAAAGATTCAAGTCTAATTAAGTTTCATATCAACAACATCAGTGTATTAATGTTCACATGATCAATAACTGTTCACCCACTGAGAGCACATTCAAACAAAACAGAAAAGCCGAGATTAACTTGACTAAACAAGTAAAAAATAATTACCAGTTCAAATCCTTATTACATCAACATTTCAATAACACGGACTATCCTTCTTTTTGCCTAGTATAAACTTCCAGATGATAAGCCCGACGAAATGATATGAAGATATGCACCAAGCGAAAGAAATCAGTGGAAGTCAAGAATGTTGAACAATAATAAAATTTCTAATAAACTTTGCATGTGAAGATTTTTGGCTCACGTTCCAAGTTGGGGAAAAGGGCTCATATGAGTGTTAATCTCAGAGGGTGAACCTCATCGACTCCCCTATTAAATGATGAATCATGACATGAGTGAAGGCTTGTTTATAAATCCTGGCTTGTGATACTTAAGGAGAAGCTCTCATTACCATGTGGCTTCTCGTTCCTCACAACTTTTATTAGGATCGATTGGACCACACATGTATGGGCAACGCGGAGCTCGGGCAGATGCGGTTCCCGGCGAGAGGATAAACAATTGAAATAAGAACGGAAAGGCACTTGACTCGGATTGGAATCTCGAAGGGATCGAAGGTTATCAAGCCTGGTGATCTCTACTAGTGATTTCATGCTCAATTTCCCCTTGGCTCTTTTGTAACATTATGACACTCTGCTTTGGGTTGAGTGTCAACACACACACACCACCGCACATTTCTCCTCAATGGCTTATTACACTCATTAGTTGTTATTTTATTACTCCAATTACTTTGGCCAAATCCGTTTACGCTTACTCAGTTCCTTGTCATAATGCCCGAAGAGTGCATAATTAAATGGGAAACTTACTTACAAAGAAATCTTGCCGATTGACATGTTTTGATATATCTGATGTTTGTAATTAAGCAATTGTATAAACATTAAAATGAATCATTTCAATACCTAACAGATTGCAAATAAAATCAATCATATGAAAGCGCTGTGTAAGTTTTCACTTCATCGGTAGATGAAAAAGCCGCCGAATTAAATGAAACAAAGCCGAGTTAAAATTTATGGGTAATAGATTTCCTTACCATTTTGAGGAAACATGGAGGCATTTGAATTGTCATAAATCCCGTGGGTTGGATGCCAAGAGTAGGGTGAGGAAGTCGGCGGGGTCAATTGCAACCTCCGACAATAGCGGGATACAATGAAGCATTCAGAACATTGGGCCAACAAACCAGGGTGATTCTCATGTCCATGAGATTTTGAAATAAGGTCGAGAGGAGACTTGGCCCTTGGTTCCGGATCTGCATGGAAAAAGAGAGAGTAAGGGGTTATTTGACGCCATGTTTGAGATTCCTCTTGTTTATCATCCTATCCTAGTTGGCCCCATGTGGAACGTGTTGAGGAATCCTAAATATTTGATGGGACGTTGATGGATGTAAAGAGGTTTGGATTTGAGTTCCTTCTCCCAAACGAGACTTCGACTTCATCAATTCTCTCCTCACATTGTCAAAGACTGCGTGTGATGGAAGTGTGCGAGCAGAAGCTCTTCTGTATTATTATTATCATTATTACATCACATCTCGTGCGGAAGTGGGGAAGGAAAGGAACCAATTTGTTTTTACTCATATTACTAATAAATACACATTTCACAAAAATGCTTGGAACTTTCTCTCAAAATGAAAATTGAGCTAATTTATGAAACGTGAAATATAGTCTATGCAGGTTAAATCATCTTACATACACACGATAAATAATCTATAATTTCAGTTAAGTGTGTCTGCAATTTGAAATTTTATCCGAAAATATTTGTGATTGTAACATTTAATTTAATTAATAAATACTATACTCGAATTGCAGTATCAATTATCATTATCATTACATTAAAAACATTATCTTTGAAACTGATTCATAAATAGAGAGTTTAAATTACCTTTTGAAATTTTATCATTCGCTAAGATTCTATCGATTCCAAATGTGAGTTTCTTAGTTGGCTGAACCATAATGTCAATGGACTTTTCCTTCTGACTCATCCTCTCATCTTTCTCTCCGATTTTGATTGAATCGGGCGGCGACTGGTCAGAGTTGAAAATGGACTGAGAAAGCCTCGCCATCTTCGCCAAGGCCTCGTGAGGGAGCGGGAAGGAAAAGGCCGGCGAAGTGACAGAAGTGGGAATTCCTTCCGGTGGAGACAATACAATACACGGGACAGTCCTCGGAACGCCTCTTTTCCACTTTTCCTCCTCTTCAAACTCAAACTTCCGGTTCACTCTCGGAAACGAAGGACTCGGAGAAGAAGACGAAGAATAAGACTCTCGACGTCGTCCACCCAAACTACTCTCACTCTCATACTCGTCTTCCGACACTGACACGTCGGACATTCTTTGTAAATTGGTACTTATAATTAACTTATGCTTGATTATTATTGAGGGTTGGGGTGTAATATATAGGTATACTTCCTTGTTGTATTTAAAAATCAAATGATAAAAAGGCGTAATTGGTTTACAAAAGAATGATAATTGTGCAATTAATAAATAACGGAGAGAATTGAAATGAGGGAGGAGAGAGGAGAAGGCTCGCGGTTGACTCAAGTGTTTCTCCTCGGCCTCTTGTTCCTTGTAGGTGGTGGGATGAGAAGGAGGAGGAGATGGAAAGAGGCGGAGCTCAAGGACCAATTTCACATCTCCATCCAATTGAAACTCCACCGTGGGCAATTAATCTTGAAAAGATACTCGAGAGAGATCTTCACAGATCACAGAGGAGAACCCATAGAGAGGAAAGTGGAGAGCTCAACGAGCCTTTTTACACTTATTACTACATTTAGGTTTCTTTTGGGTACATTTGATTCACCCTTCCAAACAAATGGAATTTTAAAGATCATATTTGCTAATTCATTAATCTATGCCCATTCTTCTCTCATATACATAATGTCACTATCTTAATGGAATATATTAAACGGGCCATCCAAATTTATTTAAAGTATTATCCATATGATAAAATTCCAAAGTTATTAAAAGTCCCATCCAAAAATATTTTTATGCCATCCAATAAAATGAATATATGTTACTACAATTCATATACCTTAACGCTGTTCATTTTTATTTAATACTCTATGATATAAAATAAAATTAATAAAAAAATATTTTTTCATAAAGAGTTCTAAATAAAATAAACGTTGTTAAAGTATGCAGAAGTCTTATTCCAGTGGTTCACTTTCCTTTTTAAGAAGGAGACAGAAGGCTCCTTGGATTTTATGCTGCTATTGATAAACCATGACGCCATTCGTTTTATTTTATAAATCAGTATTATTAACAAATCAAACGGCGTGAAGGTTCAAAAATAATTCCTTGGATTTTATGCAGATATTCCTAAAGTATAACGCCGTTTGTTTTATTTATGAGACCAATCTATAAAATAAAATTAATTAAAAAATATTTTAAATTTAAACAAGAGTTCTAAATAAAATGAACGATGGAAGGAATTATATGTAAATGTTTCAAATCTCAATTTATTAAAATTAATTATTTTTGGTTGGGGTTTTAATCTTATTTGTTAACATAAAAATATTTTTGAATGGGACTTTTAATAATTTTGGAATTAAATCATATGGATGATACTTTATAATATAAATTTTGATGGCCTGTTTAATACATGCCTATCTTAACGTGGACATGAAATTCAAATAAATTACAAAAGTCTAATATGATGGGCGAAGGAAGAGGATTAAACAAAACTCGTTGCTTTCCATTCATATATCATTTTATTAAGCAAGAATTTCCATATTTGCCCTTTTATATAATTTCCTAATCCTTTTCTTACTGTCGTCAACTTTGATTAGCTGTGAATGCGAAATCTTAACGAAGATAAATGTTGGAATTTTAAATATTGAGATTTATTTCTTATGTATTGTTTAATCTTTTTTGTTAAATTAAAAGTCTAGCTTTCGCACAATTTCCCATATGAGCTTAAATTTTTATATTTTTATTACTGTAATGTGTAATGCACAATTCCGAGCTAATTTCAAATATAATAGTTTATTTTATACTACTAATAACACTCTATTCATTAAACGGCGCAATATAAAGGGAATAAAATTTTCATTGTCATTTTCACTCATTTGAAGTTTGAGTTGAACTTGTAAATCTTCAAGGAGGGGTTTTAAAGATTTCCTAGCTTGAGATATTTGTTTTGTAGGGAGGAGACCTCCAGCCAAGAGGGAAATCTGTTGGCATTTGAAGCGAGCTGTTGTCAGGAATGTAAAAGAGTCCATAACCCAGTGCGGGGTCGATTCTCCACCGTCCCATTCCTGGCCCTCATTAAATCACATCATCATTTTGAAACATCCGTGGTGTGTATGTGGAGGAGAGATTCGGAGCTCAGGCGGGTAATTAATTAGATCTGACCCCTCGCCTCGGAGAAACAACAATCCATTTTCACCTCTCTCTCGGAATCGCCCCTTGAGGAGACTCAAGTGTTGGGATATGACACGCATTATCTCGCCATCTTCAAGATTTATTTATCTCTACGTGCGGCCCTTACTAATTCCCCCACTACCCCTTTACAATCAATCTCCTCCTAATACCAATAAAATAATTACTCCGCCCAAACGACTTTTATCCGCCCATCAATCACTTTTCTAAATACGCGCTTCTATTAACTCTATACTGAACCAACCAGACGAATTTCCACCTGATTGAATACAAGCTACCTAGTGATTCTCTCAGCTGCTACTTATTTAATGATGCTAACCATCCAAGCGTTCTCATTCACGTAAATTCTTAATTGTATTCACATACAAGAGGTTCATAAGGTTGAATATTATAGCATTTAATAATTCATTAATGTCTAATGCGATAGTCTTTGCTTATTCATTCAAATCTGTCAGTTAAGTATGATAATGTAGGTAACTGGCTCTACGCCTCTTCAAATTCTATCATCATTGTTAAATACATAAATGCTCTTATGACTCTGAGAGTGCGTGTAATAAAAAGGGTAAATTGAAGAATTATACTTGAGTAGGAGATGAATGTGATTTTAATTCTTCGCTACTCCACCTCGTCATTTGTCATAATTTGAACGTTAAAGGGAGACGTCAGATCTTTTCTCAAAGAATTATCATAGACCCGAACAACACAAACACACGTCCCGATCATATTTCTTCTTTTCTCTTTCAGTGATTTATGTAGCCAGATTGAATTTGATGGAGAACCATATCGCATCATGAAATATAAACGGGCCATCGCCTATAATATATTAAATTATGACTTCTTTATTTACACATAAGGATTTAATATTAGATGAGAGTATATAGGAGTGTGAGTGAAACGATTGAGCCACACCTGTCAGTCGCGAAGATGATCCGAGTGATACAATTGTTCTCCTTCTATGAAACAATAGGAGAAGAGGCGGCCCAAGATCAAGATCCCAATCATCTTATAAGCTTCAAATGCGTAAAAGACTCCTCTCATCATCTCCAGCTCTTCATAAATGTCGAGTTTACCTCACTTTTTATTTCAAAATATTGTCATTCCCCGTCATCCCACTCGGCTTGTGATTGAGTTGATAAAGGGCAATACAATGGCCTCCATTCCTCATGGACAAGTGGAAAATAAGCCGGCACTTTTAAGACCCATCATGTCCTGGACTTACGTTCTGACTTGGACCCAATAATCTCTTCATCTCGCATCATTGGTACATGGAATTTGGGGTCTCTCTCTTAACCTCTCAATTACTCCTATACACATTCGTAATATCACTTTACATCATGTAGGAGTAATATGGAAGGAGAGGCTTTTAAATGTACCGAGTCGTAGTTAAGTAGCACTAATACATTAAAAAATAAATTCCTCTCCTATATTTACAATTGATCGTGATCATATACATTGTTAAAAAAGATGAACATTTGAGTACCTTTTGTAATTTATATCTGATTATTCTTCCAGCTAGTATTGGTTTTGAATGTTTTATTATTGGGTAGTGAGTTCACTCGGCTCAAATCCCTTTTAAAGTCAAGTCATATTCATAAGATGATCCTTCAGAGGATGAAATAGAAGAATTGTCTCAGGGGTTCATGAGACAGTTTCTCCGATTCACATCTCCCTCCAGGAACCAATGCGAAGGAAAAGAAAAAAAGAGGATCTCTGGTTCTCCTTCCCAACTTTGTTTATTTATCAAAGGAGTTTTATGATTGTCTCTTTCTTGAAGATTATGGAACGATTAGCCACCCAAGGGTAGCTGATGACTCTGTGCGTTTAGTTCACTTTTTCTTCATTGACCTCTCCTCCACCACCGTCTCTAATTTTATGTTCACTCGTTTTCCCCGTCTCTGCTTTCCTCTTTCTTTAAAGGTCTTGAATGGGAAGTTTCTTTCAACTCTTCTTTCCAATACCCACTTGACTTATCTCTCTTCCCCTTCATAAAGGGGCCATATGCGCCCATTGGATCTCACTTATATTTAGGAACAAGTACACTAATTCCATATTTCATATATTATATCGTATTTTGTAATATACTTATATGAACTCGTAATGAGAGTATTTGTCTGGGAATTTTCTCTCCCCTCGTTCCCCTTCTTATTTAAAGATCCTAATAATGATAAATAATAACACTAATAAAATAATGGGCCCTATGGGTAAACAAACCGTTAAAAATTAGAAACCGGACAAGTTCTCTCAGTGTGAAGGAGCCCTCGTGGAAATCCTCGTATTTATTGTATTATTATACCAACACTTTCCGTGTGAGCTGGAGGATTTTAATGATGAAGATTCCCGTCGTGGATTCCGTCACGCCTGTTGAAATGTCGCCGGGGAAGAGGACGAAGCCTTGTAGATTGTTTATAATAAATTAAGGATGAGAGATGGTTTCAAGAATCAATAAAAATAGTTAGGCTCGTTACCATCTGGTAGAGGGGAATTGCAATAACTCACACTCTCGGTACCATAGGAGGTCTCAGTGCCCCTTCAGGGGGCCTAGCCAGACACATGTTTATCATTCCCGTATTTATGGGGAACTCTGAGGGCGAGGAGTCAAAGGGCGGAGGAAGAAACGAAGGGCACCCAAAGAACCCTGTTCATTTATTATTCCGCCCCCTACCCTCTAAACCCAATTAATCCTAGCCCTACTACTCCCATTATTCCATTAACCCCTTCACTACCTCTCCATAAAGAATGAGTTAAGATGCCACAAATAGTTCCTCAACTTTTTACTACCCATATTCCCCCATTGCATAAGACTCGATAATATTTCATTCCGCTTTTGATTCCCTTTCATCATTATCGGAGATATGATGATTATTATATCATTGACCACTTGAGTAGATGAAAGATGAAATATCAGATTGCACTCAAAAGGCTCATACACTTCAAAATAATCTTTTAAATCAATTACTCCTACACATAAATAATATAATGCGAGTCAATAATTCAATATAAAGATTAACTAAATATTTATCTTTTGTGCCAGGCTGAGCACTCCATGTGGATTTTAATGTTTAAGTTTGGATGAATGAATAGCGATTAGCGATGGTTAAATTACACAAATGCAAGTGAGTTAGCTTAAGTATTACAAAATGTGAAATACACTTATTGGAATAAATATTGGATTCGTTAAAGAGAAAAGAGATAATAAATGAGGGCGAAATGAGATAAAGGTGAAGGAGTGATATCCAATGAAAAGAATATGAAGGTAAACGAGGTGGCTATGGCAGTGTTAAAAGAGCTGGGATTATAATTCAACATTTCCTAGTTCGAATGTTAAACCAACTAACTTCATTAGTGACTCCGTGGCGCAATGGTAGCGCGTCCGACTCCAGATCGGAAGGTTGCGTGTTCAACTCACGTCGGGGTCAAAATTTTTGACCTTTTTTCAATTGTCTATCCTAATGATGGTATTTAACACCTTTAGTATATGCTATGTTAAGAGTGGCTTGCCAATATATTTTTGCTATAATAGAAGGCTACGGATTTGGCAGAGTAAATACGAGGTTTCATAGTCGCCCATATCCACAAATTCATTTTTGGCAAACCTCCTTTTGGTTCTCTCGTTGAATGCGAGTTGAGGGAATAAGTTTTGAATGAGACTTTTAAGCTACAATGACAAAAGATGGAAAAAGATGAAAATCAAAGTGGGATTAAAGCCATGAGCCACTTGGCGTTCGATGAGGCTCTTTTAGTTAATCTCATTAAAAGATTTAAAGCTATTTTACAATAGCGTTGGTGTTGATATTTATCATGTGTTATGATTCCTCTCCTTCTTAAGCTTATAAACATAAACTTTCATCTTCTCCATATTAAGGAAGAGATTTGTTTTCCTTCCAGCCCTTCAAGATCTGCCAGGGAACCCCCAATTAATCTTTCTTAATTCATTTGTTTCAAGAATTCACACTCGTATCCTATTATCTTTTCTTTCCATTCAAGTCCTACATACACTCATGCTTTATTATTTATTATCATTTTCATATGATATATATACATACTCCACATAACATCCTGTGTTGTGGTTCACATATTTGATGCTCCTCCACGCTATCTAAAACAGTTGAAATTATATATTCTCTTATTTAACCATACATGATAATGACAAAGTAAATAAACCTTTAAAGTCTTTAATACACAATTAAGCTCAACTTTTCATTGTGCACATACATTAAATTGAATTAATACACTTAAATACAATGTAAAGGCAATTGATACTATTTATGTAATAAACTATAGTACATGTGTTATAGCTTATATGCATAAAAGCAGCTTGAGTATTGCTAATGGGATTACATTTATGAAATATATCAATCTATTGACAAATTACTTACCGTAAAGTAGAACTAAAAGTAAGAAGACACAAATGAAGAATGAGTTGAGCAATGAATTTTAAACAAATACGCTGCTATATGTTAAGATAGGAGAACAATTCCATTTTTTCCAACCGTGCCGATTCGGCTCAGACATTACTCTTGAATTATGATCCCTTATTTTCTCTCATGAATGAGGTGTATTAAGAGGCCCATTTACCATAAATTATGACCATCTTCACATTGTTTCCCATTCGAATTGCTCATAGAGGAGTCGGGGCGAGGAATTTATTCCATTGCAATCACCATTCGTTCAATTCACAGCGAGTCTTGAAGAGCTTATTTGACATAAATCTAATGAATATAGGCGTAAAAATGAGTATTTGACTATGTGCTTCTTTTGAATTGGGACAAAATTAACAAATATAAAAATAATTGTGGCTTTGATTGACGTCGAGGATACAAAATTGTAATTACATTTACAGCATACACAACCAGTCTAAAATTATTAATTTTACACAGGAAATGTTTTGATATACAAACAGGATAAATCTTAAATAATAGTTATCAATATCATTTCTAACTTCTGTTGAACCAATGTTAAACTAAATATTAAAAGTAAAATTATTCACATTGTTTAGCTTTTATTATTGTTTCATTTAAATATAAACCTAATTTATAATTAAATAATTTATTAATTTCATTTTGATATTTATTTTAATTATTGACGAACTGATTTTGCATGAGAGAGAGAATGTCTCAAATTTTTCCAACTCGAGTCACCACTGGAATAATAGCGGTATATTTATGATATTTCAATTGATAAATCATTTTTTTCTTGTAATTTATAAAAATAATTTAACTGTTTTTTGAAAAACTATTTAATAGTTTGGTGGGTTTACAAGCATTGTGATTTCATCAGTGAACTTGTACTTGCTATGTAGTCAATTTGGAATTAACCACGAAAAAGTCGATTCTTTTTTAGCAATTTCCACAATATTCCTCATCTTGGGCTTAAGTCAATTAATTATTTTTGGTCTGCACATTTATCTTCGATTATACTTTTCTCCTGAAATTTTCGTAAGTATGAATATAAGTAAGAATGTGTATCAAAATATTTATAAAATAACTAATGGCGATTTTAAAAAATTACTTCGAAGCAAAATTAATGAAAATACAGATTAATGTGAATTTTATAAATTTCAGAAGAAATATTGTTTTCTGTGGGTTCCTATAAATTGGATAATTATCATTGCAGCTTTTATTAACATTATGTTCAACATTGACTATCAAAGACATTTGTTTTGCGATAAAAGTATTAAAACTCAACTGAAAAGAGCATCCAATCTTCTTTGTGAATGGAATCAAATTCAAATTTATTTTAACGTTGTTCTCAATATTTTAGACTTTCTTCTTTTGTCACTCTTGAAATGCTTGAAATAAGTTAACTACATATTCAAAAACGTATTTATTATAAAACTATTCGATTTATTTTGTAAAGGTAATTTTATTCCAATTAATGGTATATTTACAAAATAATTCGAATCTAAAATTTAATTTTATGTCATTATTTACCTAAATATTACAATTTGACCCACACATACAAATACAATAAAATAATGTTACTATTACTTAATTTAAACATATTTTGCATTAATCACTATCTTGTACTTATGTAGTGCATACACAATTAATAGTACATTAAAGAACTCGTTAAATTTAATTATGTAAACTAAGATTAATAAAGAGGCAAATCCGCTATACTCAAAAGAGGAACAAATTCGCCTGGTAGAAATGATTGTTTTCATTCCGCCCTACATCCTTAATGAGTAAACCTCTGAAAATGTGAAGCATAAACATTTATATTCAGTAACGAGACTTGCCTTGTATATTTACGATGAGGATGACAGTTTGAAAGGAGAGTCTTACAGCTCTTTAATCCTGTCTTCATACTCCCGGCCATGTTAGCATCATTATTATTATTACGATTATCGAGCCTGGGCTTTTGGGTTGTGATTCCTGGAGATTGTCGGAGCTCGTTGGTCCGTCTCCTTCCCCATAATCATCTCCAAGTCCGGACGCCACCAACACCTCGTGTACTTTACGAGCCGATGACTCTTGTTTACGCCAGGAAAACGAACCAAGTGCCTCAAACGTATTTACAAAATATCCTCGTGAATTTAATGAGTCTGGTGAAATATGAAGAACTCCGGGCGGCTCTGAGGGACTCCACAATCAATCGGTTGATCCAAAGACCTCCGCTGTTCCTCTCACCATCAAAGTTAGTTCAAACACTTCTCCTCATCACTTCTGTAACCGATAAGGTACTCCGAGGCAATTTTCAAAGTTTACATAACATTATTATTGCTTAGCTAATCCTTTCCTAGTATAAATACCTATTAGTGCATTTGAATCGTAAATATTCGCTCCTTTGTAAATAGTTTATAATACTTTTAAATTGTAGTACACTTTATAAACAATGTAGTTTATGCTTATGCTGACAAATGACATTTTTAATGAGTTTAATGTCAAATCAATACAAGGTTTGTTTTATACTTTATTAATCATATACTATAAATAATTTCTTTTTATTCAATTATGTTTTTCATATAAATTGGGTATTTATTAGTTGCGGAAATTGAAGAATGTTGTGAAGGGAAGGAAAAGCAATGGAACTTATTTACATGATGAGAAAATGGAAGGGCGAAATGGGAAGTTTTCATCATTTCTGCTGGATGTTCCTTTAAACTCATCTGGAAAGTTGAAAGGTGCGAAAGTTGGCAAACCTCTGAACTTATTCTCGACACTTGACTCGGCCCAATTTGCCGCCTTAGTCCGAAATTCCACTCATGAAAATGATGATCCTGGAGGGGAAGAAAATGAAACAGGGAAGTCTGGTGAAGGAAACTCTTTGAATCTCGCCATGAAGAATTCTTCTTTGTCGACGGCGAGGTTGGAGGGCTTGAATAAATCACCATCCAAGTCAAGTGGATCTCATTGTGAAATGACTCCTTGCTCGAACCAAAGGAAGTCATTTAGGTTTCCTGAGAAGGGCGAGGAAGAACAGCCGACATCTGAATTTCAAATATTTCATCAAAATCTCAAATCTCCGTTTCATGATCCGAATTTGAATCTTCTCGTATTTAACACACCGGCTTATTACAATTCTCATTCGCAGACCGGAGAATTCCCTTTGAAATACAATGACCATCCAATTGAATCTCATTCTAATTTTTTCTATTACAATCATCAGATTCCCAAACCAAGCCATGATCCTTTTTCCATACCCAATCAACATTACTCTTCTAATGTTAATGAGGGATTTACTCCTATTCTGAGTCATCATAATAGTAATGGGTTTGGCGGCGGACTAGCTGTGGAAAATAATATTTCAGAAGGATCAAAGTCGCCGGTGTCTGATTTAAACCTCAAGCAAGGTTCTTCTTACTCTACCAACTCCGTTGATCTAAACGGCTATGACGGGAGTGGAACTCCTAAATTCATTTTGGAACAACCTGGGTTGAATCATAAAGGTGAATATTGGCAAGGAGCAGGTGAGGAAAATCACTTTGTAGATCATCCTCATTACCTCGAGTATTATACGACTTCGAACGTTCTTGGCCCAGACCCAAGCTTTTCAAACGAGCCGGATATTTCAACACAGATTACTACCGACGCCGGAACTCCGGGTGTTTTCTGGGAGTATGCAAAGGGAACTTGGGGTATGATGAGTGGACCGCAAAGTCTTCAAATCTTCTTTCAATTTTCTCTCATCGTCTTGGGTTTTTTGGCATTTGTGGGTTATCTCGTCTCGCTTTTTGTATCTAATACTATAACTCTAAGCAATCTTGTATCTCCTTTTAGACCCTTCTCTTCCATGACTTATAACTCAAATAATGTTAACAAGAACAAGAAAAATGGTACTGGAGTATTTGGAATTATTTTAGGCCGACAATTTAACACTCAACCCATATTCCTCTTAGATGACCATGGAACACTTTTTAAGAAACTAGAAAATCTTGTTAGTTTTAACAATTTAAAAACGCACAGGTAATTAAGCGTATTAATACTATTATATAATTTTGTCTTTTGTAATTTTCATATATGAATTGGTAAAATGATAGTATAGGTGGTATTTATAAGTAAAAATAAGATAAAATTAACTGTGTTCTTAAATATTAAGTCTACACCTTGACATTAGCTAAAAACGATATAATTCATCATGAATTTCAATATTTCACACTATAGTAAACAAATTGAGAGTTTCGACACAATTATAATTATAATGAAAGACAATGGAGTAGGTAAGTACCTACTCTTTGTTACAAAGATCTTCCTGGTCTTTATTATTTCATGGTACCTTGAAATCTCGCATATTAGCAAAATATTTATAATAAATTCAAGATATAATATTTATGAAGAAAAGTGTAATTTGATCAAATAGTTAACAGTAGTTAATAGTTAATAGTAATAGTTAACACTAACGATTCCAGGGTAATTTTTTCCACATTTCCATGATAATAAAAAAAGGTCAAGAGGAGATAATTTTAACCCACAGTACTTACATCGAAGAAGTAAAGTGAACAGAATTACAGAATAAAGAAAGTTTATTGTCTCAATCTTCCCCAACATTTCATTCTACTTTTCACGTGCATTCTTTTCATTCATCCATGTTTATGTTTGATCATTCATATCAATATCTTTTCATTAAGACAATTTGCAATGTTCATTCCACTGATAAATTTAAGATTCTTTATTTAATTCTTTACACAACTTTGATTATCATCATCGATAATTGTTGATTCGGTGATTGTTGAAAATATCTAGTTGATTTGAATGTTTAGAGGATTTACAGTTTCGAGTCACTAAAAACTAAATCGTCTCATTCTTTTTATAATCTTTCTTGAATAATTTGAGTTGAGATGATAAAACGAACAAACAATGAATTGGAATGTGGGAATGTAAATTAGCCATCCTATCCCCATTTTTATGTTTCCAAACACCCCATTGCAATCCATCTTATTTTCTGCATTTTCTAAAAGACAAGAGGCGCATCTTTGGTGTCTCCGTGATTCCTTAAGCGTGACCTGGATGAAGTGGGGAAGCGTAATTTACTTAAACATCGCCTCTGCGTCTCATCCCAACCCTTGAATTAAAAGAATGAATAAAGGATGTGAGAGGGTTGAGTGCTCCTGAAGACAAGATCCCATCTGCCGAAACCTCAAACTTGTGACGGATGACGGAGCGAGGACAACCCGGAAGGAACGGAATCAACAACGGAGAACTTCCCTTTACTTCCACACAAACACCAGAAGCCCTCATACTCAATTTCAACCAGAGTTCACAACATCCACATCTTCCTTCAGATCTAAATATTTAAACAACAATTTCATACTTTTATGTCAAAGAATTAAAGTAAAATTT
The DNA here is from genome assembly GCA_009869795.1 of Neelides sp. FZ-2019. Lineage (NCBI taxonomy): Eukaryota > Metazoa > Arthropoda > Collembola > Neelipleona > Neelidae > Neelides > Neelides sp. FZ-2019. The sequence continues at coordinate 72,164 of VJMY01000224.1, forward strand.
ATTACTTTAAGTTTTATTTTTGAATTAATATAAATAGTTAGGATTTGCTCTTTTTTCACCTACTGATCAGTAATTTATTAAGTATGAAGTTCCTGGTAGTGAGCAATAAGCTGTACTTGCTCTCAATAATTCTCGTACTATTATTTAACACGAAAGTAAAAGGAACAGACGAAAGTGTGAAAAATGTTGCAGTGGAAGTTGAAGAAGGGAAGAAAGAAGAAGAAAGTCGGTCTACAGGAAAAATTGCGAATCCAATACTAGGTAAATTCACAATATTTTTACCTTTAACATGGACTTATCTACAAAATTTCCTAAGGATTGGCCATTTTATTACACTTCATCTTCTTGTATTATTATAACATTATCAAAGGTCAATATTTATTCATGATAAAGAAAATAAAGAAACCTGTCTTTGATAACTTAGTTTATAATGTTCAAACGGATTACAGTTTGAAAAGGCAATGAAATAACTCAATTATGAACTAAAATTATCATTACAAGAAAAAAGATGTGGGTGTATTAAAGAAGGGTTATATTTATAATAAATTACAATATTGGGCTTTGAGCTTTTGAATTAAAAGGCCCAAGAACATGAAGGTAAATATTTAGACAAATTTATTAAGTATGAAAGCATGGTATTTGGCTTCAAAGGGAAAATGTGGGGACAGGCGAGTCGGATGGCCGGGAAAGGAGTTCATCTTCTCCGCGAAAGACTCCAAGAAGGAGTCAAAGTGGCTCAAATGTTCCGAGAAGACGTCGGCGAAGGATTAGAAACCATCAAGCGAAGGGAGAAAAATCTTTCATCCTCCTCTGAGTCGGAGGCATCCAATTCGACCGGAGGGGAGTTCAAGCAGGAGTACAAACAGGTAAGGAATCGGATAATGAAATCGATTAGAGCGAAGGGAGCCGAATAGAAAGACCGTTTTTTAATTTGACAGCTTCTTCGGGAGGGCGTCTTAGGAGGGATCCTTCGATTCATGGGTTTCAACGAGAATAGGCTCGGCGTAATTGCCCTTAACGTTCTTATCTTCTTTGCAGAGATGGTGAGAGCTTCAACATCAATTACTCACCATATCAATTTCAATTATCATTCTCTGATAATCCTTGGCCTTTTGTCCATTATGTAAAATCAACCCTTGCCTTTAGATCACTTCCTCGCTTATTGGAAAAGACTCCAACGCGATTGAGTCAAGGATTCTTAAAACTAATATACTCGAATGGGCCAACTCTAAAAAGGTAACTAATGTTTGATACAAACCAACCAAAATGCGATTACAATTCAACAATACGATGCAATATCAACATTTTAATATCAAAACCTCCTAAAAAATCTAAGTATTAATATTTAAGAATTAAGTTAATTAATCAAATTTAATTTAATGGCAGCTTTTTCATAAATAATTTGTTATTTTATATCAAAAAACTCATTGCTTCTGGGAAATTCATTTTTGTATCATTTTCTATTTGGTTTTATAATATTTAAAGTATAAAAATAAAGGAGGTTGAACATATAGTGAGGTAATATTAGAACATCAATATCTTTTTAATTATTAGTAGGCCAATATGTCTTTGTAAGAGATCTCACGTAAGAGCCATTTTGATTAAAGAGAACAAAGGAAATGAAGTCAAGAGTCATTGTTGAGGTGATATGAATACGCATTCAAGCAGTAACCGGAATTTGCCCAAGTTGATGAAGGATTCATCGCCTGATAGGATCTCAAGAGTATTTAGTCTTCAGATTCCTCGATATGAGTTATGAAGTTTTTTATATACAGTTAAGGCCGAGACGTTTATGGATGGGCTTGGATGGAGGTCGATATAACTACTTTCATATGAAATGCAACTCTCTAGGCAAGAATAAGCTTTAAAGCATTAAATATGAGGTTCTCCTGTAGCTAAACTTATTTGATTCGTATGAGATTTAATGTAGGTTTCGAGTGTGGTATTAAAGGCAGAGAGAGAAGAAATGTAAATGTAGTACTAACTACCTAAGTCCGACCTTCTCAAGTGTCGATGAGAAGAGCAAAGTAGGGGAACAGTTTACGAGCTCAATTAGAAGGGGAAACAGTTGTTAGATGGAGAGTTGGTCAGAGGAGCCACAAGTTGCGGATCCTCCGGTCAATGGCCGGCGAACTGCAGCTCAGATGCAAATGAAGGGAGAATGCAATTGAGGAATCTCTTTTTCCAGTTGGAGGATATCGTGAGGGAAGCGAGGGACGACGGGCTCCCTGACTCGCTCATTGCGAGCCTCCAAGCCAGAACTGGTAATTCGACGTCTTGTGTCCAACTCCTCATTTGCAAGCTCACTCCGGTCATTTGGAGCGCTCAGAAGGCACTGGGACGGATTGAAGGAAGGGTCTTTGGTCAGGCGAATCTCCTCAACTCCTTCATCTCCTCCCTCCCGTCGAAGAAAGCCTTTGTGGAATTCGGCGAGACTTGCGAGAAGAAATTTCCCAAATGCTCCCTCATTAGCTTCACGTCTTCAAAGAAATGAAAAGAAGATTCGTGTTCAGGATTCGTTTTGGGTTTCAAAATGATAATTGTTTATATTTTACATTTGATGTAAATAAGGTATAAAGATGTATAAAGTATGAAAACTACTAGATTTGATTTAAAATACATTAAAAATAATATATATATAGTAATCAAGATATATATTAGATATTTTATTTACATTAAAATAAAATTAATAGTCACAATGATTTTAAAATCTTTAATAAAAATGCTTATTCCGCTAACATTAACAATTTTATAATAAATGATACAGTATTATGATTTCAGTATTGTTTGCTAATTCAAAAGAAACATCCTCATTTAACTTTTCTATCGGATTTATTGCTATTTATTGCTTTATAGTGCTAACGGTTCGGGTCGTTAAATATCTATTTCAATGTTGTTATACTCCTACACATGTTCATTCATAGTCCGACGAATTCATTTAGAATTCTGGTTAACTTCCTTCATCTCATTCTCATTAGCTCCTCCGAACTGTTCATCTTATTAAAAGACGATAATTGTTACCGATGATATAAATTTATGTTAGCTGGTCTAGCTCTAGCCTATGCTATGTACCTTCCTATATTAAATTTATGGATATGATTTTAATAGAGAGGAAGTGTTAAAAAGAGAGTTTTAAGGTTAGGTTGTACTACTAAAGAGCTAATTAATATTTATATCAGTATATTATATTAGGTACATACTATTATAAACATAATTCTATCAAAACAAGTTTTAAGATAATTTTTTTAATTTAAATTATTTTATTTTAAAAAATTAGTAGGATAAGTTCATTAATTTTTAAATAGAGTCAATTAAAATAAAAGAATATAAACAAACCTTATGAATTAACTATATTATAATTTATGGTGGTAGTTTTACATTAAAATATTATTTTTTTTATAAAAAGTAGGTATATTTTATTGTTGTGAAAATAAAATATTGTGCATAAAACTTTTAACGTTTAACTGTGTCCATCCATTAAGATTATTCTACAAGGAACGTTAATTCATACAACTATTACAAAAGTTATCGAGAGTTGCATATTTATACGAGTTTATCACAAGATAATAAAGATGAAGTAAAAAATAAAGGAAAATAAAATGGTTGAGTAGAGAAAGGATTTTTCATATTTACCATGTTATATCATTTTACGATTCAAAGCAAGATTCTTCTCATTTCCACAAAAAGCAGTTTAAAAACACGGAATTCAAGTTTTAAGAATGAACTTTCCTTTTGTTTTCTTTTGTAGCGTGTCAAGATCAACGTTTGTATTGAACTCGACCGACAGTTCAATTTTTTCACCTCATCAGCTCATTTGGTTTCTTTAAAAATGAATCCGTTTGGAAAATGAGAACTTGAATTTCATTTTCCATATTCCCATATTCTATGGCATGGAGAACATTATGACTTGCATATAATAATGTATTACAAAGGTTAATAGTTTAGCTGGTAATTGTTAGAAATCTGGGCTGTTCTTCGTAATTGTAAGTAGGATGATCAAACAGATTATGATTTTACAAATTTATGATTGATGGCACTGACTTGCAAAAACTTTCCTTTCCAATCGTCGAGTTTCTCTCAAAACACTCATAGTCAGTCAGAAGTCATTTTGGCTAGTATATACTTTTTGCATCCATGCGAGATAGCATATGTGATGTGTTTAATATTTAACAATTTCGTTTCATATTCCATCGTTAAGAGGAAAGTCAAATAATTGAAATAGAACAATTTAGGAAAACTTTCATTTAAATTTTGCAAAAATGTTGCACGTACTATGTATTATACATGTTTCATGAAGTACCTACCTTCAATACGAAAAAGAGCAAAACATCTATTGAGATAATATAGAATAATTAATTTAATTTAAACAATTTAATTAATTTAATTTTGAATATTTATTCCATTTTATTTGTGTATCTAACCAATTTATAAAAATATTCTTAAATTATGATAGTCTGTCAGCAAAAAAATGTGATCTTTTGTAGAATTTGCAGAGTTTTGGCAGCTTGTTAGCTTAACGTCAAGTTATTATAGTGTTGTTCGGATTGAGCGATTGTTGTTGAAAAGTGTGAAATTGGCCAAATGGTTTATGATTATTTGCAAATCCCCCTCCGGAACGAAACAATGACGCATAACGAAATGAGAAAAGCGGATCCTCGGGAATGAGCGATGGGAAGAGCTGACATTGTATCAATAATTGTCTCCTCCATTGGCCACCTACTCCACTTCAATTGACAGTGCGGATAAGAATGAGAGTGACGAATGGAAGAGACCTCAGAGGACACATCACCTTCATCATCTCTCTTTCACTTGCCTTCTTCTGGAGGAAGAAGGTCGAGTTCAAAAGGAGGAAAAATTTGTTCATTCTAGGCCAACCTTCTGCGACCGTATAATTCATACATAAACACTTCAAATCCCTCATACTGATGGAGTCTAAACGAGAGAAAACGTCCGCAAATACCACTCAAGACATAAATACACACTCCGCATCCCCATCTGCTCACAATCATTGCAAATTATAATTGACAACTCACAATCATTTCATTCACGCAATTAAAAGATAGAAAGGAGTGAGAAATGAAAAATTCTAATTCTTAATAAATTATATTATTTATAAGCTTCTTTAATTAAATAAATAGGCTCGTTTCTTCATCTTTTAACCGCCCAATTAATTAAAAAAAATATCCAAATATTCATGAATTTAAAATTAGTTTCATAAACTATCTGGGCCATTTGTTTATAAAATACAAGTTCTATTTAATGAGTTGCCTTCATTCTCGTTTTTATCAAAAATCTCATTCAAATAATTTTCTTCCTTGATCACGACCATCCATCATAGACATGGATCACAAGCTTTTGAGCCATGTCGGTAAAATGTTGAGCAGAGATGAAATCTCGACTGCTTCATGACTTCTAACACTTTTGGCAAGAGCATATAATAGAGAGTAATTGTTGAACAAAAGTGTGATAAAGAGTCGTGAAGGAACTCTTCCGATTTCTGATTGATAAGGTGCGAAGTAAAGGAGGAGTTTTATATTTGGCCGCTCAAGAGGAAATCAAAAAATGATTTAACCTCTAATACTAAATGAACTCTTCATCCCATCGCTTTGTAGTTAAGAACAAGAAACGCGTTAATTAAATTCATTCCACGAATTCTTGATCATAATAAGTATATCGAGTGTTGAAAGGCTCATCCGTTCATGATTCCCCATATAGGCCTCATCTCAATCTATTGTTTAATTTCCCACCATGGTGGGAAGGCCAGATGTATGATCCTATTTAAAAGTACTATGTTGTAAAGTATCTCATGGCCCATGTATGATTTGCCCGCATTTACTGATCCGGATCCGGGACATGGATGTGTGTAAGTAAAGTAAAGTAATGTAGTCATTGCTCGATATTTCTCTTCACCAAGCTAAGCTCTATGCATAGTAGTAGTACCTAAAAGGATTTAATAGATATAGGAATGAATAACCGTTAGGAAAAGATGAAGGTAGTTTGGCTTCACATGTGAAGAGATAGCAAATAAAAGCTTCACCTTATAGGTGAATCTTTCTTTTGGAGATGAAGCCCTTCTAATGCATTTTGCCTATGTTGGTAAGAACGAAAAGTTCCCCCGTGACGGCCAACGTTGAGTAAACGCACCTTCTTGGACTCCCCTCCTCGACGAAGGCGAAACTCGGCCACATATATAAAATTCCAAGTTCATGGGCCACCGACGAGTGTTATTTACCCTCTGCAGCTACTCGAACGACGAGAGAGGAATCCTCATCTGTGATATTTCTATCTATAACTTGGCTCCGAAATCGAAGGTAAGCAAACAAGAATATTATAAACACGCACACCGTTTTTATTATTTCATATTCCGGCTGGATCATGTGTGCCCTAATAGATCAATTTCCCCCTTCTTGAGGAAATGAGCGGTTTTGTAATAAAAACAATCACTTTTCCTTCTTCTTCCTCAGCTTGACAGTATCTTTAATACTAAATAGTTTGAATGTATAAATAGTATTGTATACTTTTAAATCTACTCAAAATAATGTATTCATGAACAACCCGGGTTTTTCGTTCTAGTTAAAAGGAAATTGTAAAGGTTCATTCAAGTACGAGTTTATATATTATACAAATAGTGGATTTTTATTTTTGAATGGAGTTTTGCGAAAGAGGAAGTGACTCTTTAAAACTCCTCACATAAATCTCCGCAGATCGACAGATGACCGACCTGTAACGAGGAAAAAACTAAAGGATTTCTCTCCCCTTATTTTATCTATTTAAAAAGTGAAGGAAAGAGGGTAAATATACAAATCCCACACTCGAGCCACACATAAGGCACATGGATCTTGGAATTTATCCTTTCCAAATCGTGTTGATTTGACACCCAGAAGAGCTTTCATGCTAAGGATCAGCTTAGGATCACCATGAAGAACCTCATTTTCATAAATATTTGTGGATTTCGGAGAGTGGAAGGGCCCAAGCCGCTTAACAGGACTTCTTTCATTCAATCTCTCTCACACACAAAGTTCTCCCACCTTCTTTAAAGACAAATAAAGGAGTTTAAATACCCGGAAGAGAAATGTATCAAGTTTCGGACACTTCTCATTGGACCCATTGTTCAAATACATTCATTTTCATATTCATAGGTAAATTATGAATGAGTTTATCTTTAAACTTCAACTCATTCAAATAATCCTCATAACTGACTAACATACATTATGGCTAATTAACACAGTCAAAGAAGTGTATAATGAGAAAATAATAATTAATCCCTTTTACTATATGATGTCTTGTGGAACTCATTCCTTTTATTAATATAATGAACTGACATATTCTGCATTTCCCTTGAGGCCAACTGTCGTCGAACTGTAAACTCCTGCAGGAGTCATGAGAGGAATGTAACGAGGATATCTCAGTAGAAAGTTACTAAACTGCCACACTGCCAGGACTACGTTTCTCAACAGCATTTTAAAAGGGCCATTTAAAGGAACTCTTGAACTCCCTCGTCATCCATCCTCTATATAAATGCCTGATGTGATGGAAACCATAAAGTATGAGGTGTATGAGAATGACTAATTACGGGAATTGCATGAGAGCTATGTATTTATATGGGAATCTCTCTTCCCTTGAGAGTTTCAAACTCTCAACATGTCATATGCACTTATAACAATAATTTACAGGAATTGAACTCGTGGGCCTTTTTGCCGAAATATTTCATGTTGGCTGAGTTAGTTGTGTGTTTATGTGTGTGTGTGTGTGTGTGTGTGTGTGTGTGTGTGTGATTGTGAGCGGCACAATGAGAGGAGAGGCCGGAGGAGAAATGCGAACTTTGAGGGATAATTAGTCAAAAGAGCAGGATAATCGGAGGTATGTAAAAAGATGGCGAGAAGACAATGGAAGGAGTATGAGTCGCTAATTTGACGCAGAAATGAAAGTTCACCTCCGTCCGTGTGAATTGAGATTGAAAGTGAAAAGAAGGAAATAACCGGATGCGACGACTCCGTCAGGTTCTCTCTTTCCAAACTCTCAGCGTCAATCCAATCCTCGGCTAAGAGTTCAAAAGGTGAAGGAACAAAAGGGATTTAATCACCAATGATTTGCAATTCTTCAACTTCAATTAAAGAGTTGATTTGCCCAAATGTAGGTGAAAGAATTGGAATGAATTTAAAATAATGAGTCGAAATAAATGTTTGGAATTTCATATTTCAAATTTTAAATCGAATGATTTTATCTTTTAAGTTAGTCCTTAGTTTAGTTTAATTAAATTCTTATTTCATTTTTATTAAGTAGATAACAATGATCTCTGTTTTCATTGATTGCAAATCTCAATAACCCACAATAATATTTTTTAAAGCCATCAAGTGTAATTCATTGTTTGGGCGAATCATCCTTATTTATCTAATTTAAGGATAAGTACGAGGCTTGTTAAATGTATGTTTGAAGTGTATAATCAAAATAAAATAAGCATAAAGTTGGGAAACTAGAACAAAATGCATCTTCGTTCTCATTCAGGAATCTCCACCCTAGTTATTTAAAGAACAATGTTGATTCTGCATTTTTATTTTCTCTCAATTTTTTTTCCTCCACTTGATGAATTGGGTCATCAACGTGGTGAGATTTTTCCTCTCATATTTGACGCACTTTCGGCCTTAACTTGGCTCAGGATTTGAGCCTTTACTTAACAACAAGGTTGGCGAAGGTAAAGAGACCATCGAGAGATTAATTGTGAGATTGGGCGCTGCGTTCTCTCTCTGCCTCACTTTCTCAACTTTACGGCCCGTGTGGTTTTACAAGAGTTATTGAGCTCGATAAATTTAATTGGGAGAGATCTACAGAGATGAGAGGGAGCTATGAACTTGACACGGTGAAGGACGAGAGGAAATATTATCTCTTTTTATCAATATTAGTAATCTTTGGTTCTTCCTCTTCATTATTATGATCTTATTATTACCACCTTTGAAAGGTAAATAAAGAAGAGCAACTTTCATTATTCAGCCCATTTGAGGTTTTTCTCCACCACGTCCGACCAAATGAATCTTCTTTTTTGAGTGGCCGAGTCACGAATTCTCCCACAACTGACCCATTTTCCTGCCCCGTGCGTAAAATCACCCTTTTAAAAAGTAGAGTTCTTACAGAGCGTCGCCGATGGCAATGTCAGAGCCGAGTGACATTAACCTTAATCCTTCTCCTAAAAACAGGCACTTCCTGCCTTCAACTCCGAACTCTTCTTCATTCATGTGTATGACTATTCATTCATGTAAAACTATTGTTTACACTTCCAGTCTCGAGTCTCTCGAGTAAAAGTTGGGGAGAGTGGGAAAAAGTTGAAGGAACGAATGATCTTCATTCATTAGGGTTGGTAGGACATAATGCATTAGAATATCCCAAACAGACACAAACACTAATAGAGATAGATGTGTGTTCATTCGTGTAATGTGAAATGAGAATGAGAGAAAATCATAAAAAATTTAAAAGCTCAGAGAGCCATATAGACTCGAGCGCTAATTGTTAACTTCAACATCCTAAGATAACATCCTCAATATTCCCCTGTACTACATACATGTCAGAAATTCCATATGAGGATACATTCTCCAAAGTGTAAAATGCATTTCTTTGAATATAACAAATATTCTCCACAAAAAACTTATTCATTGTGATTTTAATGGGAGAATTAAATGAGGAATTCCAAATGCTCACTCGGGTCCCACTTACTTGACTCTATGGCTAATTAAGAAAGGAAAATTTGAAATTTAAAGCATCCTTAAATTGCTTAGAAAGAGGAAAAGAATGGGAACAGAGGGAAGTAGGACCTTCACTTCACATGTCTGTGTAATTAACAGTGCATAAAAAGCAAATAGATTTTGATGTACCTATTGCTATATTAAAGTACATTTTCTTTTCCAAATTACAGAGAGATGGGTAAAAGACAAGTGACTGGAATTCTCCTTCTGACCCTTGTATGCACATCGTGCATCCTTCCTGCTCTCTCGGCCCCGCCAGAGTCTGGGAGGAAATACGCCGTGAAGTCAAATAACCTCAAGAAAGTTTACCATAAACAACCCGTCACCAACAACGAACAACCACAGTCAATTGAACAACCTGTACGTCTCAAATCTTTAATTTACAATCACCGATTAGATGACCCTAATAAATATGTATCATCTCTCAATTTTGTCATTCAGAGGCTCATTATAAAAATACTAATGATCTGATTCAATGAGTAATTTATACAAACCCTCCTACTCCTTAGTGCATGACAATTAAACGAACATTGACTTGAGGAGATTATTAGTACTAAAAAATAGCCTACTAATAAATGATAAGATGACATATGCTTGAAGATTCACAGTTTTAACGAGATGATATTTTAAAGCGTTTGATAATTAAGGATGTGAAAGAACTTAATATTCTCTGAATAGAACAAAGTGTCTGATGGAGGCAACTCAGAGATGGGCCCAAATTTCCCATGGGCTTTGGCCGGTCCAGCCATGCAGCTCGTCCGGATGTTCTTCGGCGTCCCTAATGAAATGAACAGTAATTCTCTGACAGCTGGAGTTGACAAAATGGACAACGGAATCACACCAGTAATGACTCAAATAAACTATACAATAATGTTTTCTTAAGATGAGAATGCATTAAGGATTAAACCAGCGTTTTTGGTAAACTTGAAGGGTCAGGGGTTCTCTTGGGGGCAAGTTATCGGTTATGGGCTTAAGCTGCTCTTCGCCGCCCTCGGAGGAAATTCCTCTTCTCATGACGGGATCGACAAGAATGACAATGTTGGAGCAAATCCCATGCAGGTCAGAAAATACACAAACATTAGGAACGAAACCACTCAGTCAGTTCTTCATTCCCCGTTAGTTCTATCAATACGGATATGGCCTACTCTGGCTCAACACTAACGATAAATCTGTTTCCTCTCATGCATACAGGGACTCATGAAGACTCTCATTGGAACCCTCGTTGGCAATGAAGACGCCGCAGGAGGAGACAACATGGCTAAGCAAACTGGAGAAGTAATTCATAATATTCATAATCGAATATTCAATTTCATGAATAATGGAATTAAATGGTTAAACAATGCACAGAAGTTTAAAACTTGGAATGTTTTTCGTAATTTTTAAATTTATTTTTATTCAAGCTTATCAATTTGGCTCTTGCACTCATGAACGCTTTGAAAACTTCATTCAGCCAAAGGGCCATGCGAGCGAGATCCCTCGGAGAAAAAGACCGACTTACCGAAATCACACTTTCTGCCATTGACATGGGAAAAGTAAATTCATTAAATAATTAACGTTCATTATAATCAGAATAATCACACGCGAGTGAAATGAAACGGAGATTCATTTTCCATTTTTTGCGAAGGCTTATGCCAAGACTTTCAATACCACTGACGAGTCTTGCAAGAAACTTCACCTCTGCATGGCCGCGAGAGAATGCGTGAAGGATGTTGGACAACCGAACGCATTTGGACTCTGCCACATCACTTCGTGAGTTTATCTTTGAAAAGTTCCTATTGGATTTCCTCGAGAATTCTTATGAGCTTCATTGATGGCATTCATAACATTTATTTTTATTAACAAGATGAACAGTTAGGCTTCTTCAAAGAATTTCACATAGGTATAAATAAGTATAGTTGTAGGCACTAGATCAATGCACACAGGTGTGTATGCTAAAGGCAAGAAGCAATGCAATGAAGGTCTTGAGCATCAATAAGAATATATTAAGTAGAATTAAAGCTCCCAGAATAAGTGTTTAAGCCTACACAAGTTTCATTTTCCAGTAACGGGTCGAATGGAAAAGAACCTACTTAATTTCTTATAATAAATCTTCTCTCATCCACTTGAAGAGTGATGCGAAGGAGAAAAATATTTTCTTCACCTTTTGACACAAATAACACTTAAATTACTCACAAAAGTGCCATATTCCACATCTGAGAAGGGAATTGGGAGAATAAGGGCACAGAAAGGAAATGATATGTTATGGGAGTGTATTCATATGACTCGCTACCCCACACACTCATTTAATATAATTAAATAATGGACAAACATTCTCCAAACTCATCTACGGCTTTCTTCCCATTGAAAACCAAATGAAGTTCTTGAAAGAGAAGAAGCCAAACGAGAAGCAAAGGACATTATTAGGAGTACAAGTGGAGATGCTCAGAACGATGAAAGACAACGTTCATTCATTTAATCGAGAGATGTAAAGTGCAAGTCATTTTCTAATGGCAGACGCCAGGAGTTACGTTCTTTTATTAAATGGAATTGAGGAGAAGGCGTGGCTCTCAGGTTAACTTTAACTCCATTGAGGAGGAGGATGGGAAGTGAGTTAATAGGGTTTTCTCATTGTTCCTCATAAACTTTAATTCTCCTTCCTTTTACGAGCTTTGACACTCCTAAAGAGGTAAAAGTGTAACGAGACGAACAACAACAATAAACCATTAAATTCATCATGCGTTATTTTTCTAATATTATATTTCTCTTACTCGTTTGTGATTTGAGGTTTGTGAAATGTTGAGATTCTCAACTTGAGATGAATGTTTATAAAAATGAATAAGTCAGGAATCTTAGAGGTTATGACGTGATGAGAATTGAAAAATGAAAAGGAAACAAGAATTGTAATTTGGTTCTTTTACTGCAGGTACGCCACGGCCAATTTGATGTATTACACCCAGAAAGGAAGCAATGAGGAGACGACAAAAGTATTCTTGGAAGCTACCCGCCGTGGAAGATCCCAAGAAGAATGTGAGAAGCTCTACGTTTGCAACGAAACTCCTTGAAGACTCCCGCCCTCATTGACTGAAAACTCCACTTGAGATGATGACAAGGAATGAAGACCTTATTAAAACAATGGGATTTCTTATGAGGGAAGACGCGTCTTTGCTCAGCTGCTCCTCACAAGGAGGCAATTGGGCCATCAAACAGACAAAGTAGACGAAATATATTTACACCAACTCCTCCTTTTACTATTATCACAACCCACGATCCTTTTGTCAACTGACCGAGAAATCCTCATAAGAAAACCTTCACTTCCTCCACCACCACTTGATGTAGTATGATACATAGTCATCTCATGGTAGTTAATTTTTGTATTATTAACATTATTAGCATTAGCTCTATTTCACGTCGATTAACATTCTCCAAAAGAGATCACTCACAAAAAGTCTCAACTGCGCCGTCACTTCAGTTAAATGTTGAATTCACAAAGCAAAGAAAAATTGTGTATTATATACGCGTTATTTGTTTACATGTGTAATAATTGTTTGTATTTTATAATAATGTTAATTGTTATACTTTTGACTAACACAACTGTTTTATAATTCACAATTCGTCACTACTAATTAATATATAAAATTATGCAGAGTAATTAATTTTATAAATATGATGTAATTGTGTGTGTAAAATAGATAAGAAAACTTTATAAATTAACAATTATTTATTCAATTTAGCAATTAATTTTCTAGGAAGCAAAAAATATAGAAAGAATCGGAGTAATTGTCAAGTCAAGTTTTAATTATAATTGTTTTACTGACCGCGAAGCTGGAACTGATGAAAAAAAGTTTCACACGCCGACGGTTTTTCAAAACTTGTATTAAATTCTTAATTATATTGTTATTTTTATATTTTTATTTTGTATTATTTTAATTGTTGCATTACACTTTTTATATTTCACAAAGGGTTTGATTTTTTATGAATATTAATTATTGAAAAAGCGTTATGAAGGCGGAGAGAACGCGAGGTTTTAATAAATCATGTTCTTGAGCGAAACATTTGACACTTTTTTTCCACAAATCACAGTAATCCATTATGACTTGCATTAAAAGAATCTGTTCCACAAAAACATAGTTGTTGAACTTCATTAAAGTCAAATTTCATGGCTGAGAAAAATGCAGAGAATTAAGGAGAATTAAAATGAACGTTGGTTTAATTAATGGGGGTTTAATGTTTATTAAAACCATGTTCACTTTGCACCTTTGCCTCGTCGTCGTCATTAAGATCACGCAAAAGACATTTGCAAATGAGATCTTTAATGGCATTTAGAAAATTAAGGGTGGTGGGGGAAAAAGTGGAGCATCTGCGAATTCGCGAACATAAACAATGCTCGAGATAGTCGTATATTGGAGCTTACAAAAAATGTAATGCATGAACGTATTAAAGGAGATTTGGGTTTTAATGCGAGTTATGAATTTCATCTTTAGGAATTAAACAATAAATTAATTGTCGGCAAGTTCATATTTAGTATGTATGAAATCATTGTCAGTTGGGCGTGCATACTTGTGGAGGGTCTTTCGTGAGGTTGTGGGTGCAGAAAATGAAGCAATTTTACGGTTTTTAACCCCGTTGAGATTTTGAGATCAGCTAATGAGAAATGCCACATACAATGTTTGGTATAATTTTTAGTAAAGGATGGGAGCATACAGGCTCCTCCCAAAATTCTGTTATGAGACACATTGATGAGTCACATTATGACTTTTTGACATCATCCTTTAAAGAGTTGATTCTTTCAAAAATCTTTATCATAAACCATTAAGTCATCAGAGAGAAGACTATTGAAGTTTACGCTTATAGCTTTAATTTTAATACCAATTGGTTCACTTAGAAGATTCATTAAAGAAATTGGATTTTACTCGAAGTGAATCACAGGAACAATGAATTTGGGAACTCAGAGGAATCATTCAATCGCGACAAATGGAGTTGACGATTTGTACAATTTCCTCCCTCAACTGATTCCGCCTGGATCTGGGCCAGGAAATTCTCATTCAAAGTACGAGAACCGCAAGGGATATGGAGGACAGAAGGGCGGACATGGCTGGTATTTATTATACCCATATTACCACAATAAATATATTATTTATTCCTTTGATCCTCAAACGGGTTTATTATGTGAGATTGTATATGGTGTGCAGGGACGGTGGTTCTGGGGGTTATTACGGGTACGGGAATGGTGGAGGAGGAGGATCTGGGAGTTCTCCGGCAATTTCCGCACTTGCTCTGCTCGGATTTTTATTCTTCCTCAATTTAATACAGGTTGGGAAACAAAAAGAATGAATTACAAAGCTATAGAGTATAATAATCTATAATTGAAAATTGAACCATGGATGTTTTCACAATTGATGATCCATAGAACTCTCTCACATTCAATCGAATCTTTATGTCGACATCAACGATTACAACGTCAAACACTACAACGGTAACCGGAGGATCTTCAACAGTAAGTTCCAATTAATCTACTGTAATTGGAGCATGCAATAATTATACTGAGGCATTCATTAATATGGACAAAAAATCTAATATTTAAATTTTGTTTTAATTATTTAAAATCAAAAAATAAAATTATACGTCATGCTAGAAAATACACTTGAAATACTCATAGGAAATAATAAATTTAATAATCTAGCAAATTACGCAATGTAAACATTAATTGTTTCAGGTGATTGTCGGTCGAACCGGAAGAGAAAGACAGAAACGAGGCTTGAGCGTAGAAAGAAACCATCAAGCATACTCAGATCCCATCTCGTCCCAACCGATCCGCCACTTATTTCGTCAAAGTCCTCAAGAACTTCAAGGAAAGAAAGATTTGAAGAAATCAGAACTATTGAACTGCTTTCAACTCCTCGCATGTCAGCTCGGGAAAAACGCATACGCCAACTTAGGAAAATCTTCTCAGCGAACTTTTCTTCATTATTGGTAAAATTGTCGTTGAGTAGTTAAATCACTTTTAGTTTTTATAATTAATCGATGGTATATTATCAAATGTCAATATTACTTTACGGTATTAAATACATAATTTCTTTTCAGGAAGTTGTTTATAAATTCAGACAATGGGAGCGAGTGGTCAAATGATGTTTTGTGGGCGCTGAAACGAGGAGGGAGGTCGAAGAAAACTTGTCGAAAAATGTTCACAAAGTGTTAAGTAGAAAATCAATGGAGCAATTTTATTTATTTTTGAAGGTTTTTTTTAATGAATAAAGATTACAATATTAATTTAGTTAAAAAAACACCCCAGATAATTTAAACTTCTGTTCTATTATAACATTTTATCGTTGTAAATAAAAAGTGGAGAACTTGGATTAAGATATTAGGATAAATCTTAAAATCAACAATAAATATATTACAAAGTTCAAGATAGTAAGTGTGAAAATTTATCATTAAAAATAAAGAAAAAATATTATTAAAAAAACTAATTAAATTAACGTTCGCTTGCAAAAACTAAATAAATTTCGTTCGCGTGAGTGCAGAGGACCCAAATGTAGGGTCAGTCATCCTGTTCCAATCAGTATGGCCAACGACAAAGCCAATGTCACGCATTCTTTCTTGCTTTTGTCTCTCTTCAATATCAGCCCATCGAACCTAACCAAACAATTGGACATTTAAGTTAGTATTTTACATTTCTTTCAATTTATAAAAATTGGTCAAGCTTACTCTTTTTTTCCCTGGCTTTGAAGACCGGCGGTAATATTCTTCAGGAAGATTGGCCTTCATCCAACTCTCAATGCTTTGAGTCGCCGTCTCGTTGTCTTCTTCCACTTTCTTTCGACGAGCCAAACCATCCAACTTATCTACAATTTAAGCGGAGTTTAAGTAATCAGGTGCGTTAAAGTAATGAAAGCAAAAATTCATTTTCAAATGATTTATTAATGAGAAATAAAAGTTCATTACTCAAATTCTCTTCAGAATGACCCCCTTGTTCCCATTTACTTGCTGTGTAGCCTGGAACTTCTTCTTCCTAATCCACCCAAATCATCCACATTACAAACAAATGCATACATTTGAACATTAACAAATCATCGAGCTTAAAAATCCTCTTGTTTTAATATAGGAAATACTTTATTTTATGAATATAATGTATAAATAAATAGGTAATAGTAAGCTAAAACACTATTCTTGGAAAATTGAGTGCGACGAATCTGGAACAGTTGTTTCAATGATTTGAGAATATTGCAGAGTAGGTAGTCAGATGTCTTGGAACGCTTTCCACGAGCATTTTATCTTATTTTTCTAATATTTACTAACTTTAAATTCAATATTAATTAAATTTTGTTCTGGGAATTTCTTTAAAATTGTGCTTTATGAACTCGTGAAAATATAATGATTTTAATAAATGATTTCCTCTAATAAACACATTTAACATTATGTATTAGATTGCCGATGTTGGATTGGGACTTGGATGGAAGTTGGATTATGAAGGATTTAAAACTTTTGGTTATGAATGTAAATGACGTTGAAGCATGATCATCAATCGAAGCATAAAGTTTAGGGATTAAACTAAATGTTGGAGTAAAAAATATTCTAAACTCAAATTAAAGGGAAGAAGTTAAATAAAAGGTCACTTGTTATTTCATATAAAAATATTGCAAAAATAATTAATCTTTATAGTATTTTAGATTAGTCGAATAGAAATAAATTATAAATTATGAGCCTAGATATGTATGCGGGTTCGAAATATGAAACAAAGGTTTATCTTACCTCCTCGGGATTCGCGTTGTCTTGTGCAGTTTCTGTTTGCTCTTTATTCATTCCTTCTTCACCAGGCACTTCAGTATCGGAGACGTCTTCCATTTCAACCTTTTATCAAAGCAAATTTTAAATATACAAAGTTCATTTGCAATTATAACATTTAAAATATGAACTAATTGATTTACGTTTTGAACAGCTTCATCCTGAAGAAGCGTTCGAATATCCAATTTGGTCATATGAGTCGGAATTTGCTCCCAACTATCATGAATCCTTTGGATATCCTCTTTTTTCCTTCCATGAATATTCTTCCTGGCACAATCCTCAACATTCCCTTCTAATTCAGCTATGTAAACCTATTCTCAAAAATTCATTAGTAGTTTAAATAAGCATTGTGATAAGACAAATGAATAAACTATTATAATATTTAGATATTTTCTTGTTTACAAGTGTGATCATTAATAACTTAATATAAATGAATAAAATCGAAACTTAAGATTCAACAAAATGGGTAAGTGATTGTTAAATGTTCTAACTTGAAATCTCTTGATTGTGCAAAAATTTGCCATTTCTTCGAAATATTCTATCTTATCATTGACGCTGTCAATAATAATGAAGGAGAAATATCCCTTGTCGATGGTGTTCTTCAACGACTTGAGCAGATCAATTCTGTAAACAGCCTCAGACTCAGCCTCATATTCGTACATCATGAGTTCCTCTATGACTTCCTTCCCGGTGTTCGGGTCTTTCACTTTCTTCTCCACAGTTGCCATGAAGTAGTCATCAAGAGACAAAATCCGCGGTGCGTTCTCACCTCGTTCAACTTCCTTCTCCTGCTCAAAAAGAATGTCAAACAGTGGCAAGAAAATTAAAATGAAACACCCAAACCCACCTTGATCAACTTCGCAACGTGTGACTTTCCAGATCCTGGAAGGCCACGGAGGAAAATTGCCATTTGCTTTGGCCGCTTTTTTCGACCGGGCAGATCGAGAATGTCTTCAATGAGAACTGTATGGTAACGTTGCTGACTTGTATGAGCTTGAGCTCCACCGCTGAAATACCTCATTCTTTACAACTATGCTCCGCTCATTAAAAAACACATAAAAATGGGGAAAAGCAAAGTTTTTATATCAATATTCAGAGCATGATGAGAATTTTAGAATATTGAACATTATGCAGCGTTCTGTTTTGAAAATTCAATTAATTTATATCTAGGACTAAACTAAATTTATACAGCAGGGTTTATAGTTTAGGGTATTTATTTACATAACCATAATCATAATGCTTCAATCAATGTGGTGTGGTGGAATTGTGTTGGATTATTATGGAGTTTGATTGATGAAAAGCAATAATAATTTTATGTATGGAAAAGCCAAAACTAGTAACATTTTATAAATTATAACAAGAGGTTCTTATCAAAAAGGAATTTATAAAGCTAAAAACTAAATAAATCAAAGCATGAAGATTCGTAGTTTAGTATACTTAAGATTTGAACTCACGAATTTCGAGAATGAGAAGCTGACGTATTTCTGTCCCGATCCATAGGAGATTTGCTTCTTGGTCTTTCTCGTTTTGAATCAAATGATCTTCGAGGACTTTTGCTTCTTTCTCTTCTTCCGTTTCCTCTCCCTGGACTGTACCTTGTGTTCCGGCTTACTCTGTCTCGATCTCTATCCCTATCCCTCTCTCTGTCCCGATCCCGTTCCCTATCGCGATCCCGATCTCTGTCCCGTTCCCGGTCTCTGTAGTCTCGATCTCTCTCACGGTCTCGGTCCCTTGATCTTTCACGATCTCTTGATCTATCTCTATCCCTTGACCTCTCTCGGTCCCTGTCTCGAGATTGATCTCTGTCACTCTCTCCCCTATTCCTTGGAGGGGCAAGGCGCGGTTCCTTTTCCCCAATGATGAGAACTTCGTCATCAGGAGGTCCATGTTCCATCGGTGGTTGCATGTACGGGCGTGGAAATCCTCTTGGTCCAAGATCCTGAGGAAAGCGTTGACGAGGATGAGGTCCATTAAAGAAAGGCGGCCTCATCATTCCTCCAGGTCCTGGAAAT
The DNA here is from genome assembly GCA_009869795.1 of Neelides sp. FZ-2019. Lineage (NCBI taxonomy): Eukaryota > Metazoa > Arthropoda > Collembola > Neelipleona > Neelidae > Neelides > Neelides sp. FZ-2019. The sequence goes on from VJMY01000224.1 coordinate 91,671, forward strand.
CGTTGGAAGTTTGGAAATCCAAATCTCTCCAAGATTCCTCCACGTCCTCTTGGGTAATCCATTCTTGGTCTTGGCATATAAGGGTGCATTGGATGATGCATCATTCCATTGGGTGGTAAATAATTCCCTTCGTAAAACTCATCTCGAAAAGGCTCCTCTTCTGGAATAATTTTTATTAATTAATATTTGAACATTTAATATTTAAATTATTTAAAAGGAGAATCTTGTATGCTTTAAAAATTTTCAAAGAGATGTTATTAAAACCCACCTTTTAAGTTAACAACAGGCGGAGCAGCTCCGTGCGAATAATCAATGGTCACAGCATTTGGATCTTCGTCGTCATCAAAGTCTTCTTTAAAGTCTTCTTCCTCATTCTTTTCATCAAAGCGCGAGACATAGTAATCGTCTCTGTCTCCAGGCTCCTCTTCTTCTCCTCCATGACCATAGTCAATCACGTTACCTATCGGTTCATTCTTTTCTTCGAAATTGTGTTTCTGGTCGAACCTGGCGTCATTCTCTTCCTCATACTCATCATCATCGTAGTATTTTTCATCTTCTTTAAATCCCTTAAACTGAGTCGGCATTCCACGATTCTCGAACTGATTGGGGTTTCTTCCTTGGTTCATTCCAAAATCAGCTCCTCTGTCAATGATTGCCGGGTCCTTGTGAAAGGGCTGGCCAATTCTGGGAATTGGATTTGCATTTGGTCCTTGGCCAAATCTTCCAAATGGATTCTGAATAATTACAGCCTTGTCAGAGGGCAGGAACGGAAGTGAGTTCGATGATTCGTTTAATCGCTCCATTACAGGTGCAGATTGTTGGAGATTTGTGTTATTCATATTTCCAAATCTCCCGACGTTTTCGAATGAATTAATGGGAGGTTCATGTCTCATATTATTTGGAGCCTGCGATGTTCCTGCGATGTATGGATTCATTTGATTCGGCACATTTGAGCCGAAAGGATTCACATCAGAATTAAACGCCGGACCTCGAAAGGACTCTTTCATTCTTTGCAGTTCTTCTAATTGTTTTCCCATCAATGAAGGCATTCCTTTAGGTGGGAAATCGTCCTCTTGCTTCTCCTGGGGCTAAAACATAATTATTAGAATTATTAATTATTATGCATATATTTGCAATGATAATTCAATTTGGTTAATTTGATTGGGGTTTGTTAGGGGAAAATCAATATAAAATACTCATTTTTATACCCATCGGAGAATTCTTGTCGGTGATGAAACATCTCCATCTCCGTTTCCGCGCATCCTTGGGCTATTGTCCAAGTTGAAGGGATTTTTTGGTTCAATCCGAGGTTGTTCCATTGCGAATGGATTTTTTTCAATCCGCTGTTGTACCATATCAAATGGATTTTTATTGAAATCATTTCTAGGAGGTTGATCCATCCCGAAAGGATTATTATGTTCCATTTCAAAGAGGTTTTTAGGGTCGTTCCTATTTGGTGGAATCATCTGATTTTGCTGCTCTTTCATTTTTGAAAAAAATGGCGCAGGAGGCGGTTGTTTCCTTCCTAAATCTATAGCGAGTTCGGGTCGACCATTATTATTTGGCGCTTGAATGTTTCCTTCATTTGTCATCAATTTGGGTGGTGGAGTGATGGGTCGATCGAAGAGCGACGGAATCTTTCCATTCCCACCGAATGCATCTCGCTGTCGAAGAACTTGATTAAAAAAATTTATTTAGATGAGTTTCGATTTCGACAATGCAAGTTCCAAAAGACTTAAAATAGATAATATAGATAATGCTAATAACATTATAAAATAATTAAATTATTTAAATCTAGAAGAAAGTTATTACCGTTTGGATTCATCATGTTTTGTTGGTTCCCAGATTGGCCAAATTCTGAACTAATAGGAGAATTTCCTTTGAATCCCGTTTTAAGATTTGGATTTTGAAGAGAAGAATTTCCTAAATGGCCAAATTTATCAGGATTCGCCATTGGATTCTCCATCACTCCCATTTTGACAATTTGAGACAAAGGTTGTTGACCCTGTGAAATTGTCATTCCAGATGGATCAAATTGAAGAGCAGATTCCAGTTTAGCCTTTGCCATTTTTTCAACGATGAATCGACGCTGTTTGACGAGCTGCTCTCTCCAATTATCCCATTGAGCCATGAATTTCCCATAAGCCTCCTTGTCTGGATGATTTTTATTCCCAGCCTTCCAATCCTCAAACTGCTTTTCCCAGTCGCGAAACTTGACATCAAAAGTCTTGAGAGTGTTTCGATCATAAATGACCGAGTCAGATTCCGGGTTTTTCTCAAGAGCGATTAAATGTTCGGACGCGTCTTTCTTCTTTAGATCATTAGAGTTCAGGGTTTTTCCAACTCTTTCACCTCCTTTAAATGTTGGATCATTGGATTCATTCTTAATAGGAGGTGACACTTTGGGTGGATCAACTCCTACTGGAAGCTTAACGGGACCTGGAAGAATTACTTTCGGTTCGTTCGCAGGTTGCTGACCCGTTTCAGTCTTATCCTCAGCCGAAGTAATACTCGAAATATTCGCAGAAATTGCATTGAAGTCAAGTCCACCCAAACCGGGTATTTGGTCCACGTTTTTGTAGGATCCGAAAAAAGATTGAATGAGCGAAATCGTAGGCGTCGGAAACATTGCCATTCCTTCGACTGGCGACTTTTGCGCCTGGGGTGGAAGCGGTGGTGGGGGAGGAGGGGCGGCATTTAATTTGTTTATTTGAGCTCCTTCTTTAGGAGGAGGTGGCGGTGGAGGTGGCCCTGATGGCGGTGGAGGAGGATTTCTCGCCAATGGATTCATTGCAAGTCTTGGTTGATCCATTGGAGGAGGCGGCGGTGGCGGAAGATCTCCATGTAAGGACATTAAAGGTCTCGGCGGCTGCTGCTGTTGTTGAAATTGATTGAAATTGGGCTGAAAGGCAGCTTGGGGGAATTGGTTCCCTTGATTTTGCGGCTGTTGTGGAGTTTGCTCTTGTTTTTGGAAATATGGATTTGGAAAGTAACTTTGACCCTGATCTTGATGGAAAGTCTGTTGTTGATTTTGGGCTTGGTTTTGATTTTGAAGAAATTGCTGAGAAGCTTGAAATTGCTGCATCTGAGAATTTTGAAACCCTTGCATCATGTAAGGATTTACACCTTGTTGCTGGTGTTGATGCTGACCTCCAAGATCTTTCATCTAAAAACGAAATTGAGGTCAAAAATGAAAGAACGGTCCTTGAGGTCCCGATCAACTCTCGGGTATACCTAATATTATAAATATTTAGAACTATCAATTAACATTAGGATAAATTTACCTGATTCTGATTCATATTTTGATTCCATTGTTGAAATGAAGGTTGCTGTTGTTGCTGCTGTTGATTCCACCCGTATCCACCGTACATCTTGCCAAAAGTTAGTACTAAAATAGAATTTAATTATTATTAAATTTCCAAGTAGTATGAAGTTAATACATATTTTGAGTTTTACATTTAATCTATAACATTCTATCTATAACTTCAAGAAGTGTAATCGCAAATTGATAATTACTCTTATGATGGTTCAACTTATGATCTTTTTATTTACCTTTTTATCTAAGTCTTTTCTCTCTTCTCATCACTTTCAGAATTTTGGGTCAATTTGGTTTCATTCCTTATTATCTCTCAACAAAACTTGTATGATTAACGAGAAAAATCCTAACTTTACACTGAATATGCAACTTGGAACACGATAAGATGATTATCGATTGTTTACTCTTTAGGTCTTTAGTAAACTCTTAAACTAATCAGGCCATTCTAGTTTTTGTTGAAGAGAATCGAATGAGGAGATTACAACTAAAATAGGAAAGTGAATGCCTCTACTTGCCAAGTACCAAAATTGAAGCTTGCATAGGAATAAAGGAATAATTTAAGACGGCGGGCGCAGCCCGCCAACCACACATTTCATGTTTTCGTACTAAATCGATAGTGGTGATCGCGAATCTGAATTCGGTTAGGGGTGGAAAAATAAAATTAATTTACCAAACCTAACATAGCCTAACCTAATTGAAATATATAATCAATAATAATGTAAAAGTGAAAGAAAAGTAGAAAGTAACCAATTCTATATTGAAAAACAAAAAAGCGTGATATTAAAATGTAATGGTTTCTCACCAATGCGAGCAATGTGAAAATTTAACAATTTCAACCAACTTTAACTTCTAAAGTATAATCTTCCTCCTCGAACTGACTTCAGATTCGTGATTACCACTATCGATTTAGTACGAAAACATGAAATGTGTGGTTGGCGGGCTGTGCCCGCCGTCTTAAATTTTGCCGAAATAAAAAGTTATCCCACAAACATTCCAAGTTCGCCTAACTTAGCTATTCAACCACAAGCAGTGAAAAATTAAGCTAAAAAATGAAATGGAATTCAAAGGACAACTTATTATTTACACTAAGAAACATTTTCTATCAACTAAAAACCTGCCTATAATGACAAGACCAGGCTCGTTTAAATTTGTTCTCTTACATTTAGATTTAGATTGACGTTAAAATTAGTTAAAAAGTAAAACAAAACTGTAAATTAAAAAGCAAGTTTCAATTTTAACAGCTTATAATATTCATAATATTCATAAAAATAATATTCATAATATTTAAATCTTGAATCAACGGTAAGGTTTTAAATGAAATTATACCTTAATTGCATAATCTTAGATTAGAAATCATAGCACGCAAGTCAAAAAATCAGTCCCTTTTAATGACATTTTTTACCTTCTCTTGACGCAATCATGAACTTTGAAGCTAAAAATACGTAATGATAGATAAGTATTTATATTAAAAGGCCGTATAATCGATCAAAAGCATTCATTTTTATTTAGATATCAATATGGCTCATCGGAGACTTGCTGTTGTTCGTCACGGCGAACGGGTGGATTTTACATTCGGTGAAAATTGGATTCATTCCTCATTTGATTCAAATGGTTAATATACAATACAAAATTTCAATTAATTATAAAATCATTTGTAATTGTATAATATATATTTAAGTTTATAAAATTCGAGCTAATCGAGCAAAGTAAAATTGACAATGTTCTTTATTCTTATTTTAATATATATTTTCTCTTGTCATATTAGGGAAATACATCCAGACGAATTTAAATATGCCCGATGATGTTCCAAAGAGAGAAGAAAATCCGAATTTTGTAAAAGATTGTCCTTTGACCCAAGTGGGAAATCTTCAAGCGACTCTTACTGGAAAGGGTTTGGCTAAAGAAAAAACGCTAAAAGATGACTTTGAAATTTACGTCTCACCAGCTCTACGATCTGTTGAGACCGCTGCTTCTATACTTAAAGGCAATTTCGTCAATTAATTGGTTTTCTTAAAACCTTATACGTTATTTAATTTCACTATATAATTTAGACTGTTTTGCAATAAATAGGAATGGGGATTTCGAAACCATTGAAAATAGAGCCTTGCTTATTTGAATGGAGTAGTTGGTACCCAGAAATGATTCCTTCTTGGATGACTTTGGATGAACTATCAGCGGCTGGGTTCAACATCGACAAGGACTATAAGCCATTCTATCAAATCAGTGACTTTATTATTAATGAGTCAGTTGAGAATTATTACATAAGGAGTTGCGAATTCACAAATCACATTTTGGCACAGCATGGTAACTAATTTCACATTATTGAACCCATTTACCAACCAATATATCTATATTTTTTAATGATTTTTCCTGAGTCTATTTAATCATTATTAATGAGTCATTGAGAAGGTTGCTCAAGGTCGCTCAATGAAATGATAAAATTCTTATTATCTTTTACTCATGTATTATTAGTGGTACGGTATTGTAAATAACATGATTAATATTATTCAGATAAGGACGTTCTTTTTGTGGCCCATGGATCCACATTGGACACGGTCACTCGTCAACTTACTGGAGGAGCTATTCGCGATCTCATTGAAATGATGTCAGTTTTAAGAGGTGTTCCATATTGTGGGCTTGCTACTGTGGAAGCCACAGGCCAAGATTCTTTTTGGAAATGTAAACTTTATTTATGCGCTAAAGATAACCTTTTATCATTACTTTTAATTTACTTTTTTTACTCTCTTTAATTGCTTGTTTTTTTTGCTAATATTTATCAAAAATATTACTTTCAGTTCACGTCAATCCCTTCTTGACAATGAAACACATGGCAGTTAACGAATTTGAAGCGGCGAAAAGTTTCATTCATCAATAAGGAGAATTTCACTTCATTTGGTTTTTCTTTGCTGATTTTCCATAACATAATGAGAGTATAAATACACTAAATGGTCTTAATTAATCTTTTAGTCTTACAATTTGATTTTAATTAGCATGATTGGTGTACAAATAGGTGAAACCAAAGATAAAAATTAATGATATTGATAATACAATGTAATATTATACAATATTTGTTATATAGAAAAATAAAATTAAAAATTTTATCTTAAAATTCTACTCAATCTTATTTAAACCTTATGTAATTTTATTAACTTTTGTTAAAGTGAGAAGAGAACCATTTTTCTGACATTATTACCTAGTTTATCTTTCAAGTAAAAAGATAAAATTGAAATAAGCAATAAACGTGATTCACTGATCTCAAACTCAACCATGCCTTATACTCTTTGTATATTTGCCTTGAAATTACTTGAGTCGCTCGTCTGTTCATTTAATGTTGTCTTATCTCTTCATTTATTATATTTTCTTGCTCCCTATTATTATTGCTGAATGAAATAGTCATTTAGCACGATATTATGATATTAAATCGAATAATATGACCATATATGCTTAAAAGTTCATGCTTAATAATAAGTAATTTTCACTGAAAATGTAAACTACATAAGAATTAGTAATATATCATAAATACATTTCATTTGACATTTCAACCAGTACTAAAGGCATGCATACTAAAATAATTGTATCTGGAACAAACTCAACATGGTGGTTAAAATGGTGAGGAAAGGTTTTGACATGAAGCAATTTACGTGTTTATGAATGGCCTATTATGAAAATTACCATATTCTGTGTAATAACAAGCTATTCATTTAAGCTTCTATACATAAGTTGGCTTTATGGGAGGATGTTTATTCCATATTTTTCCTATTGCAACATTTAGAGAAACTAGTTAAAACAGAAAATTGTGGAACTCAATCAACCAAGTCAACCTTATAAACAATTTGTACTAATGTATTTAATCTGTGCCTGTACGTGGTGATAGGTGATTGTGATGGTGTCACGATCCCCCTTGTATCTCGTCGTGGTCGGTGAGAGTCGGAAGGGAGATCTGGACCCGAATGTTTCCCGGAATTCATTTCATCCGATCTTCTGATCATGTGTTTCGTACAACATCCTTTTCTCAAAAATTGATGTGTCACTTACTAAAACATTTTGATTTTCAAATTCAATTTGTACAAAACTGAAGAGAATATTTGCTCCTATGTAAGATTTGAAACAATTACCTATATCTATATCTATTGCACTAATTTTTTCTAATTTTATAAACTTCATGTTTTGTAACTGTTAGCTATTCCCAATACCAATACACAAACACAGAAATTGAAACCACGAACAAGCCATACTTAGAAGCACGTCTTTACCTCACAACAATTAGCTATATAACCGGATCTATTATCTATACTTTTACATAGGTAAATACTAAATAGTACAGAAATTAAAGCCACGTTAAAGCCCAAACAATAAGTGGATTGAAATTCAAGACTTACATTTAGTTGTCTACTTTAGCATATAACACACTTTTAACAATACATAATAAAATTATTTACAATGAGATAAATATTTATTCTATTTAAGTAAATTGTAAATTTTATGATAATAAAATTGAATAGTAATATTTTATTTTCCAATCAGTATAAATATCATGAATATTAATTAATATATTAAATAATCATAAATTATAAATTAAACATTTGGGCGATTATCCCTACAAAGAGCATTTGACGGTAGGCACTACCTCCCCAAATTTCCAAAACTTTCCCAATCGAAAGAGCACATTGAAAAACCAAATTTTAACTTACAATTCTCTTCCTATACTTTTTTTTATAGGAATTTGAAAATTATTTCGAAATTTCGGAATCTTAAATAACTTGTTAATTATAATAATTAGGCATAAACATCCCTATCTCATATTGATCGCCGTGTCATTTTATATCCTATTCAATCTTAACAATCATAAAAATAAAATAAATTTTCAAAAATGCGTGCTAATTTTTGAAATTTCGAAAAAATTTAAATCACGGTCCCCACCTTCATTCCATATTTTTTAAAAATTTTACTGAGCTTTTATGATGACAATGTAATCGATTATAAGATAATATGGTTGGAATGGAGACGGAGACCATTTTAATTCCTAAATAAAAGTTAATGAAATTATAGCATTGATGCCCATGGTATGGTGTAACATGGGGTATATTAAAGTTTAAAGCGCTATATGAAATTAATGTTAATAAAAACCATTAGTATAATTTATTGAATAAATTATGGCTAATGTTAGTAATATGGGATCCATTTATTAATACCATTGACATCAATTTAGGGTAAGTCGATGGTGAGGATCATGAATATGATAACTATTTGTAATGCAAAATTAATTTGAAAGAGATACGAGTAGTTAGGGATTTTCAAATTGTTTAGAGTATTGGGGTGGACAATCCAATTGCGCGCTCACAGATAAGCCTAATGCCTAATGCGAGAGCTTTCTTCTTCTCAACTTACTTGCAACAACTTGTGTATAAATAAACTTATTTATTTATTATTTTAGGTTAGGTTAGGTTAGGTTTGCTTGCTTTGCGTGTTGCTTATGTTTGTGCTTTTAATAGAGTGGAGATCGATGAATCCAAATTCGGAAAAAGAAAATTCAATAAAGGTCACCGCGCGAAGGGTATGCGTGTTTGGTGGAGTTGAGCGATTCAGGAAAAGTGCTTTTTGAGATTGTAAAAGTATTTAAAATAGTTTCACGTTTTGAGCTTTTTTGTACATATGCTGCTAAGTTATATTTTCCTGATGTACAAATTGATTAGCTTTAAATAAAATTCAAACTTTAACTACATATATCTCTTTCAAATTAATTTTGCATTACAAATAGTTATCATATTAGTTATCCTCACCATTGACTTAACCTCTTAATCATGTCAAAAGTATTTAAAATACATGGATCCCATATTACTAACATATTCCTAAATATAATAAAAATTGAACATTAATTTGAATATTGTTATTATTTTTAATCTTTTTTGATTTTCTTAAATTGTTGAAAATAGGGACCCAAAGTTAAAACAAAGTTAATGTTGAATGAATTAAACATATCAATCAAAAACCAGTAGGTCCCATTCTAATAAGGTGCGGGTATTCAGGCAAAATTCTGTATAAGAAAAAAAAAAAATTTAAACATATTTACAAATTTAAAAACATTAACAAGATAAAAGAAACTTATTGAGAAGAGCGTCATATTCTTGTTGAGCCTTGAGATTCCAGCGATAAACTCTTTCAGACATTCCTTTTGGTGGTTGTTGGATCACTTTCAGGATCTTGGTAAATGGAATTCAGCAGGAACTATTTTCAATTATAAAATTTACTGAAGTTTTTCCAGAACTTTTAAGAAAGCTGATATCACTCTTTAATGTCATTGTCAATAATTGAAATAACGCCAATATAACATTTTCATAAACACACACCACCCAATCTGATTCATTTAAGTTAATCAAACAATCGTCAAAATATTCATCATTCAAAAATTTCTGTTGGTAAATATACATCACCATAACATAGATTGACGACATTAACCTCTTGCATACTTAAAGCTTCAAGTGGCTGATAAATCCTCATTCACACTGAATGCAATTTAACTAGAAAAGTAAACAAATATTACCTTATCTTTGTCATTGGATAATGAAGGTCAGGGTGTAGGAAGTGGGAACAAAGATTTTGTTTTTTTACATAAAAACCAAAATTGTTCGCATTCGCTCAATTCGTGTAGAAAACACTATTAGAAATGTTTTGACAAGTTAGGTTATGTTAGGTTAGGTTAAGGACTTTTTCTTTTTCGAAATTTTTTTTAACCTAAACTAACCTAACCTAACTTGTCAAAAACACCTCTAATAGTGTTTTCTACACGAATTGAACGAAGGCGAACAATTTTGGTTTTTGTGTAAAAAAAAATCCTTGTGCTCACTTCCTACACCCTGACCGAGAATGAATAGGAATCCACTCCAAATGAATTTTTAAACGGGACAATTTTACGTGCCAAGAATGTAAATTTTACTGGTATAATATTGGAGAATCGTTCCAGTAATTTGGCCTTTTCGGTAATAATTTTAATTGAACCCTCGTCCAAATAAAATGATTGAATTTTGCTCTCTTTGATATTAACTAATTGAAAAAATTCTAAATCTGTTGAAATACGGGATTTGTCTTTTAATGATGCATCTCGAACCAGTCTTTTTTCTAAAGCTCCATCAATACGTTTTTACCATGTCCAGTAGCAAAAAAATGATGAACAGCGGTTAATCCAAAGTCATTGAAATGATAAAAAAGGTTGATAAAATTTTTCATATTCTTATATATGATGTGAGCCAAAAGAATTGTTTGAAATGCATAATAAATTCTGTGGAATGAATACGGGCATGGGAAATAACGCAAAAACATTTACATTTAATTAAATTATTTTCTTTATAATACAAAACAAAAGGATGCAAAGTCATTAAATTGTATAAAAAGTAAGCTGATTAAATTTCATTTTGGGAGACAGGCTTATAATTTTCTGAAAAATCACCCAATAATAATACAAGAATTTTCTGAGATGTTTAATTTTAATTCGTCATAAATTGAGTTTGGCTTTTATATTGAAAGTGATGGAGAAACTTTTTAAATTATTCAAAAACGTAATCAATTTATTATTGAATGGTCTTTGTAAAGGTGGATCGATTAGCATAAAAAACCTCCCTGAAATTTGAGTTAATTTAGTTAATCGTGGAATTCAATGAATGGGATTTATGCATTTGTTAACAATCCTATACGTGTATTGTTTCAAATACAAACTACAAATTTTTTGATGCAATGAAAGCGACTCATCATCCAAACTCAGAATTTAATTTATTTTTGACTCTTTATTTCTTTTTTTTCGTCACAGCACTCTTTTGACTCAAAAAGCTTCTCGATCGCACACGCACCATCAACTTTAAATAGTTATATAATATTAGATTAATCGAATCGAAGTTTTAAAAATAATCAATAAAAAAATTCTAGTCCAAGATAAATCTTTATTTAAATATTTAATTAGTTAATTAGAAAGTTAACAAAAAATTTAGTTTTGATATTAAAAGGTTAAAATATTTGGGAATTAAAACGCTAATTTAAAATATCTATTCAAAAGATTGATTGTAATTAAAAAGTCATTTTTATATATTTAAATCCTAACCTACCCAATTTTAACCCTAATTTTAAAATATCTAAATTTCTCAAAGCCATACGTAAATTAAGACCCAAATCCTTAATGAAATAAAAAGGTCAATTATTAGTTTTTCAACTCACAAAAGGTCTTTCCTACATAAGGAATAAAAGGGCAATTTTCTTATTTGTCATAATGACATAAATAAAATTTCCGGGAAAACCTATCGGACATTTCATTGCCCCCTGACCGTTCAGTCCCGACAGTTCTCCCCAATACCCACCACGAATACCTATATTACACGAATTTCTAATAGTTTAATAGAAACTAAAGAGTAAACTTGAATCGCACCTCCAAGAGTGAGGAAACTGTCCGTTATGATAGGGGTGGAGCGAATTGAACGCATGGTTGCGCCAACTATAGCCGCGCAGCAATGCTTTCATGGGACTATTTGGCTTGGCGGAAGGATGATGTGGATGCATCAAAATGCTTTTTCTTCATAATTATATAAAGAAAAGCTCATTAGAGCCATTTATTCATAACAATTTTTCCTTGAACTCGTGAAATCTAAAAGGTCTCCTTTACACGTCTTATGTTAAGCTAGGTATGTATAATAATAATATAAAAACTAGGGATGGAGTGAATGCGAATAGTATATGTATACGAATACGAATATTCGCTTCGTATTCGTTTATATGATTTTTAGTATTCGGCGAATAAATCGGCGAATAGTTGCTTTAAATTCCCTTAAATATGTAATAATGTTTGTAAACATACTTTAATCATATAAAATAATTTAGTTCAATTTATAACGTTGTAAAATATGCTTTTTAGTTACGAATAGATATTTTAAGTTATATCTATTCGTTTACTAAATTAATACAAATGAGAATATTAAGCAAATTATTCGACTTTTCGCCAAATATTAGGCTATTCGACGAATTTTTGACTATTCACTATTCGCCAAATACTCAAAAAGTGACATTCGTTCCATCCCTAATTAAAACCAATGAGCAGTTTAAGAAAAAAGTATGATTAAATAAGGTCCAAATAAAACTTGTTTCAATATTTCAATACTTCAATATTTAATCAGTGCAGTGTAAAATTCAAAATACTATGTAATTAAAACGTAAAATACAATTTAATTGCCAATCGATTTAACATTTTATAAATTTTATATAAATTTTTAATTTCATTTATAAAAATGGTTAATTAATTAATTATCTTGCAGGTATACATTCAAAAAATTTGGAATTGAGAAAATCTTTTGCTGTTTTAAATTCGGCATTAAAGCTGAAATTACGAAAATGACAATTAGAAGGAAATTGAAGAAACGATGCTTCCTCGTCCTATTCTTCATCTTATCACTCACTATTTTCATCTTATATGTCAATTATGATTACAATTATGAAGAAAAACCACCATATTTTGATTATTCTCGTTTCTTCAATCATCATAAAAAGATGTTGTACAAAGATAACTCCTGCAAGTTTCCGAATCTTCCTATCAACAAACCTGAAATTATGGATCACATCACTTTCATGGAGCCTATCAAATGTTCAAATGCAAAGCAAGATTGGATTATAACGAACGCAACCCATGCTTTCCTCCGAAACAACAATGAAAATACAATGTGTCAATTTGAAAGTTAGTACAATTTTGACTATATAATTAATATAAACCGTTTAACGATCAAGTCATAGCTATTTTAAATAAAAACCTTATTTATTTCTAGCTATACAACGTGATACTGATGACATGTCTTTCAGTCTAGTTAAAGCAAATTCAGAAGGAAATGTATACGAATTCAAAGATTCGGATTTTGTTAAAGTCTCGTGCAAACTAAAATCTGAGTACGTTTCAATATACCAATTATTCAATTATTTAATTATTACTAACAATGAGCGAATGAGTAAAAAGTATTGAGATTTGACTTAAATTAAGTTTATTATTTATAGATGGTCATGGTCATACAATGGCCATTTTGCAGTTCCAAGATCCATAAAATTTCAAAATCCTAAAAGCGATACACAAATTAATGTTCTCATTTGGGGTCACGACTCACTATCGCGGAATATGTTCATTAGAAGACTCCCTGAAACGTTCAATTATGCCAAGAATGAGCTTAAAGGAATTGTATTGGAGAAATATAACATCATTGGGGATGGAACGCCGCAAGCACTCATTCCAATCTTAACCGGAAAAACCGAACTCGAATTACCTGAAACGAGAAAGAGATTTTCCAATTCTACTTTTGTTAATGTTTATCCATTCATTTGGAATAAATTCAAAGAAAGGGGATATTTGACAGGTAAAGAGTATTTTAATTATGTATGTTGATTATTCAAGCAAATGAGTATTTAATAGTGAAATAGTGATCAATAATAAATCTCCCAAAATTTAAATATAATAGATTATTAAAAACATTTTAATTTTTTTAGCGTATAATGAAGATTGTCCAAAAATAGGAACATTTACATATAGACTTAAAGGATTTAATAATCAACCAACTCATTACTACATTCGCCCATATTTCCTTGCCACAGAGGAATCGAAAAGTGTCAATGCGGAGTTTTGCGAAGGCTCAGTTCCTCGTCACATGAAGATGATCAATTATTACAAGGAAATTCTGGCAAATTCACCCGAAACTCCAAAGTTCCTCTTTAGCTTTCATAGTGAACTTTCTCATGATAGTATCAATAACATTAAAGGAGCGGATTCTGACATTAAAAATTTTTTCCAACATCTTCATTCAACTTCGGTTCTTAATAATTCCATTCTTATTATTATGAGTGATCATGGTCATAGGTTCACCGCAATAAGGTATTATACCACAAGTTAGAATCATTTAAATAACAAGCAAATACAAATATTTATTAAAGTAAAAATGTTAAAAAGATGTAAATAATCTCTACAGCTAAATGTATTTCCATTTTGCTTTACTTTCTCTTCTTATTTCAGAGAATCTCAACAAGGAAAACAAGAAGAACGCTTGCCAATGTTTATGTTTGTTTTTCCAACTTGGTTTAGTGCAAAATATCCGAAAGCATACAGAAATTTTATAGCAAACAGCAAAACGCTCTCAAATCCGTTTGACATTCACGCGACGTTGGAAGACATTTTAATTATGGATTCCCTCCCTGATTCTCATTATGAAGCGGAAATTCCTTTTGCTAGAGGAATGAGTTTATTTCAAAAAATTCCATCCAATCGGAATTGCCAAGATGCTCAAATTGA